>JAQQSK010007813.1:0-13802 GCA_028658325.1 Potorous gilbertii | reverse complement strand
AGAAAGAAACAATTCCAGTATTGTGGAAATACAATCAGGATAACACAAGATCTAGCAGCTTCTACATTAAGGGATCGAAGGGCGTGGAACAGGATATTCCAGAAGTCAAAGGAACTAGGACTAAAACCAAGAATCACCTAGCCAGCAAAACTGAGTATAATACTTCAGGGGAAATATGGTCTTTAAATGAAATCAAGGACTTTCAAGCATTCTTGATGAAAAGACCGAGCTGAAAAGAAAATTTGACTTTCAAACACAGGAATGAGAAGAAGCATGAAAAAGTAAACAGCAAAGAGAAGTCCTAAGGGAATTCCTAAAGTTGAGCTGTTTACATTCCTGTATGGAAAGACAATATTTGTAACTCCTGAAATTTTTAAGTATCTGGGTCGTTGGTGGGATTATACACACACATACACACACATGTGCAGAAACACATGTGCACGTGTGCGTGCAAACACATGCACACATAAACACATGCATGCACACAGAGACAGAGAGCACAGAGTGAATTGAATAGGAAGGGATCATATCTTAAAAGAAAGCAAGGTAAACGGTGAGAGAGAAATGTAGTGGGAGGAGAGAGGATGAAGTGGAATGGGGTAAATTATCTCTCATAGAAGAGGCAAGCAGGAGACTTTTTAGTGGAGGGAAAAAGAGGAGAGCTTAGAAAAAAGGAAACATGAATTTTACTCTCATCTCATTCGACTAAAGAAAGAATAAAATGCACACTCATTTTGGTATTAAAACCTATATTACAATACAGGAAAGTGGGGGAGAAAGATATACGCAGGGTGGGGGGGATGATTGAAGGGAGGGAAATGGGAGGAGGGAGCAATTTGAAGTCAACACTTGGGGAGGGACAGGATCAAAAGAGAGAATAGCAGCAATGGGGAGCAGGATAGGATGGAGGGAAATATAGCTAGTCTTACACAACACAACTATTATGGAAGTCATTTGCAAAACTACACAGATATGTCTTATTTTGAATTGCCTGCCTTCCCAAAGGGAATGGGTGGGGAGGGAAGGATGCGGACAAGTTGGAACTCTAAGTTTTAGGAACATCTCTCGAGTATTGTTCTTGCTAATATGAAATAAACAATACAGGTAATGGGGAATAGAAAGTTATCTGGCCCTACAGGACAAAAGGGAAGATGGGGACAAGAGAAGGGAGAGATGCTAGAAGAGAGGGCAGATTGGTGATAGGGGAAATTAGAATGCTCAGTGTACTGGGGTGGGGGGCAGGGACAAATAGGGAGAAAATTTTGGAACTCAAAATTTTGTGGAAATGAATGTACAAATAAAATTAAACATAATAAAAAAATAAAGTAAAAAAATTAATGTCAATGCAGATATTTTTGGTAAAATACTAGCAAAGCAAGTATGACTGTCATGAGGATGACATATTACAAACAGGTGGGATTTACACCAGGAATGCAATGATGGTTCGAGATTAGGAAATCTATCAGCATAACTGACCATATCAGTAACAAAATTAACAGGAATTCTATGATTACGTCTATTAATGAAGAAAAAGCGTTTGCCAAAATACAACATCCATTTCTTTGAAAAATTCTAGAAACAAAAATAACACAGTTTAACTTGGAATGAAAAACATCATCTCCCATCATAAATAAGCATTATATCTAGTGGAGATGATTTAGAAGCATTTCTAATAAGATCAGGGGTGAAACAAGGATGTCCATTATCACCACTATTATTCAATATGGTAACAGAAATACTTGTTTTGGCAATAAGAGAAGAAAAAGAAATTGAATAAACTAAGAAGAAACAATGTTATTCTTCTTTGCAAATGATATAAGGGTGAGAATATCAAATAAAAGAAGAACTTTGAATAATAAAGCCAATTTTTAGCAAAGTTGCAGGATATAAAATAAATCCATATAAATAATTGACATTCCTATATATTACTAACACAATCCATCAGCAAGAGATAGAAAGAGAAATTCCATTTAAAATTACTGCAGACTATATAAAATATGTCAGAGTCTACATTCCAATACAAGTCCCAAAACTATATGAAGACAATTACAAAACACTTTTCACACCAACTCAGATCTATATAATTTGGGGAAAAATCATCAGTTACAGGGTAGGTTGAGATAATATAATAAAAATATATAATTCTACTAAATTATTTTACTAATCCAGTGCTGTACTAATCAAACTACTAAAAAATCATTTTATACAGCTGCAAAAAGTAATAGTAAAATTCACCTGAAAGAAGAAAAGGTCCAGAATATCAAGGGAATTAATGAAAACAAATGCAAAGAAAGGTGGTCTAGACATACCAGATCTTGGAGTGTGTTATAAAGCAGCAATCATTAAAAGAACTTGATGTTGGCTAACAAAAAGAGTGGAGGATCAGTGGAATAGATGAAGTACCGAAGACATAATAATCTATGATTATAGTAATCTACCATTTGATAAACTCAGAGACTCCAGCTTCTGGGAAAAGAACTCACTGTTTGACTAAAAACTGCTAGAAAAACTGTTAAATAGTATGACATAAACTAGGCATAGACCAACATCTTACACACTACCTCAAGATTAAGTCTAAATGGGTCTGTGTTCATCCTTCATTTTCGAAGAAGACCATGACATCATAGAAATGATGACATGACTTGCACTTGACTTTGTTTTGAGTGAGGGAGGGCTGTGCAAGGTCATCAGTCTCACTTTCCCATCCTGTACCACCTGGATCCAGTGACCAGATATTCATCATGATGACTGGAGATGACCCAGTATGCAATGAGTCCTTGACCTACTCAGGTACTCACTTAGAGTGAGGTAATGCCCATTATACCAAATGGGTATAAGATTTAGATATAAAGACTAATACTATAAGCAAATTAGTAGAGCAAGAAATAGTTTACTTGCCCAATTTATGGAAAATGGAGGAATTTATCACAAAACAAGAGGGAAAGAACATTATTAAATACAAAATGGATAATTTGGATTACATTAAATCGAAAAATCTTGCACAAATAAAGCCAATACAACCAAGATTAGAAGGAAAGAATTTGGGAAACAATTTTTATAATCAAGGTCTCTGATAAAAGTCTCATTTTAAGAATATGTAGACAACTGAGTCAAATTTATAAGAATACAAGTCATTTCTGAATTGATTTATAGTCAAGAGATATGAACAATTTTCAGATGAAGAAATGAAAACTGTCTATAGTCATATGTAAAAACACTCTAAATAACAATTGCTTAGAGAAATGCAAATTCAAATAAGTCAGGTAAAATATCACACCTACCTAGTTGACTAACATCATAAAAAGGAGAATGATAGATGTTACAGAAGATGTGAAACTGAACACTAATGCATTGCTGGTCAAGTTGTGGGCTGATCCAACCCTTATGGAAAGCAACTTGGAACTATGCCCAAAGGCTATAAAACTGTTGATAGCCTTTGACCCAGCAATATCACTTTTATGTCTGGATTCTAAAGAGGTCACAAAAGAGGGAAAAGAACCCATGTGTTCAAAAATATTTTATAACAGCTCTTTTTGTGATGTCGAAGAATTAGAAATTGAGGTAATATTTATCAGTTGGGGAATGGCTGAACACATTTTGGTATATGAATGTAATGAAATACTATTGTCCCATAAGAAATGATGAGCAGGGACACTTCAGAAAAAATTTGGAAAGATATATATGAACTGATCCTAAATGAAGTGAGTAGAATCAGGAGTACATTACAGTAATAGCAACATTATGCAATGACTAACTTTGATAGGCTTAGCTCTTCTCAGCAATGCAAGGTTCTAAAACAACTCCAAAAGTCTCATGATAGAATATGCTATTTATGTCCAGATAAAGAATTATGGAGTCTGAATGCATACTGAAGCATACTATTTGTTCTTTCTTTTTCTCTTTCTTGGTTTGTTTCTTCTTTCCCATGTCTCTTCTTTCTACTATTGGTTCTAACTCTTTACAACATGACTAATGTGAAAATATGTTTAATAAATGTGTGTGTATCATATCAAATTGCATGTCATCTTGGGAATAGGGGAGCAGAATAATGGGGAGAAAAATTACAAATCAAAATATTTTAGAAGGGAATGTCAAAAATTAAAAATTATTTTATTAATTACTAAATTAAATTCAATATTAGACCTATCATATCATAGAATCATAGGATTTAGAGTTGGAATTGAAGTCACAGATTCTTGAGTCCATCTTTTCCTTGTATAGTCAAAGGAAACCAAATCAAAGAAAACATGTACCAAAGGCATCACAGCAATAATAATCATTTTAAATGAGAACAAAAATATTGACCATAATTGAGATGACAATGATAATGTTGGTGAAAATGTAAAAAACTTATAGACGTCCTATATATTCTATTGAAATTATTGCATTATCAAAGAAAGTCATGAAGGTCTCCAGGTTGCTTAGTGAAACAAACATATGGAAGAATATGGGATAAAGTCATACACAACAGGAATGAATTACATTCTGCATTAGTAGAGAGAATACATACAGTCATGGTATTCATTTGCATGTTAATTTAAGCATAGTACATTTACATAACACTTTAAAGTCTGGAAAGGATTTTAAATACATTATCTTGTTTGACTTCCAAACTTCAATCATCCTCCCATCAACCAATTATTTTTCTCCTGGCTAAAAATACTCCCATGTCTACCTCATCCATAAAGAAGAACTTTTAATTATTTATAGTTGTTTGTATGGTATACCCCTACCCCCACCATCAGAATGCATGTTCCTAGAAAGCAAGCACTGTATTTTGCATTTCTTTGTATCTCCAGTCCTTAAAATAATGCTTGGTACAGAGATGGCACTAAATAATTACTTGTTGACTAATTGGTTGATTCCTGTGATAACATTTGAAGTAGGTAAAAATCTCTGCATTTTTCTTTCGCAAAATTGGATTCATTAAGTTAAGAGGTTAAGTGACTTATCAAAATCACACAATAAGAAGTTGATTCAAACCCTTCTCTGAAACCAGATCCAGTGATCTTCTATCTTAATACTTAACTCTTTAGATTATTGAAAATATTAACAGCCATGTAAAGAAGATATTTATAAGGTAACATTTAACACTAGAAACAGGTTTAACATATGACTGAATTTATTTATATGAATGATTAGTCATATATGAAATTATCATTCTTAAGTCGACCTTTTATAAGACAACTAGGTGCCAATTTCTTGTATTAATATAAGAAGGCAGATTTAAAAATAAAATAAAATCCCTATCACCTGCCCCTCAAGAAAAGTCAAATTTTAAAAGCTAAAATCATAATAAAACGTAGAAGTATTTCATTGAAAGAAAATTCCCAATCTTCAGCCACCGTACTGAATCTGGCACATGCATTAGTAATATATTATTCATAATGTCTCTTTCACTTATTTTTCTTTACATTTTTTTTTCATTTTACAAAAACTAAGTTTAAGATTTATTTCGTTATTTTTTTTAACAGAGAGAACTACACACTCGTGGGGGAAGAAGGCAGGGAGCTGGGAAGGAAAGGCAGACAGACCCTGGGGTAAAATTATTACAACAGCGCCTGGAAATGATAGCTCTGCCTAGGAGAGAAACACATGTACTGCCACAACACCGCAGGAAATAGCTACTGTCCGAGGCTGAGCAGGCCAGTTCAAACTCCGATGAAAGATGCTCTAAATGGAAGTCCTGATAATCTTCCAGCTCATCATGAAACAAGTCCCACTCGTCTTCAGAGTCCCTCAGGTCGTCATCCCCACCTGGTATCGGATTGATGTTCCCACTTTTTGTCTCTGAGGCTCCTCTCCACGGCCATCGGGGTATGCACTCTGGTAAAAACAGTTCCCTCCAATTGAGCACCTCCCACCTCCTTCATCGAAATACCGGCATGGTTTGTTGCTCATCGCTTCCTTGTACTTCTGAATGAGTTTCTGCTTCTCCTCTTTTTCCTCCACCCACGACTCACTTGGAATGACAAAGCTCGATGTGATGCGGTATTCTGGGCAGGACTTTATAATCTTGCTCTAGAACTGCTTAGCACTTCTCCATTTGCGGATGCACTTTAGACAGTAGGTGTGGTTGCAGTTGGAGAGAATCCCAAAGGGGCCCTCTCTAGGGTTGGTTTTTTTCATAGATTATCTCCATGCAGATCCCATACACCATGTCCTTACTGAGCTGGACAGCAAATGAGCGTTCCATGTCCTTCTCATGAGCCTCAGTGCAAGATTTTATATGTTGTGATCTCTGGGCAGCATCTCCTGGGCGTGAGACCTGCAACCCACACGTCATAGGCATCTCCATGAAGGTAAACACAATTCTCCACAAAAGACATTCTCTTGCTGCTGTGAAGGATTAAAGCTGCTTCTTCATTTCCTCATTGGTTTGCTGTTTTTCTAACTCTTCCTCAATCACCGTGCCCTACAGGTGTGCTTCAGTGAAGAAAGCGGCTGCACGTCCACAGTAGGGTTGCCCAGGAACAAACTCAATGGCATTTACCCAGTCTTGCCCACCTGCTTCTGCAGCTGTAAAATTTGAATTGACTGATTCAGCTTCACTAGTACTGACTTCAGCAAGTGGTTCAACCAGTGCTGGGAGGCTTGAAGAGGCTGGCGGGTCAGATGTTGCAGCTAGATTGACAGCAGTCACTTCTTGTCTCAGGGCCTTGCTATGTTCATATCTGCAATGGTCTCCATAAGCACAGCACGCTCACTGATAATATCTGCACGCCATCACAGAATGACTAGTGATGAGGTCTTGGGAGTAGCGGCAGTTGTTTCCTTCCTTGAAATCCCATGCATGAAATACCTGCAAGTGACCTGTTTGGTCCAGCCACTACTGCTGCTGCCCCCTTCTCCTCCCCTCGCCAGGGACTGGGAAGGGCCAGTGGAGGTGAGAGTGGGGGAGGCTGCTGCCTCACTTGATGTTGTTATGGTTCTTCTTCTGGGAGCTGTAGCTTCGTATATTACTATGGATTTCACACCATTTTTCTTTATATTTTGCAGATGCATCAAATAGAAACAACTAACTTTATAGAGTCCAAGCGAACACATCTGAAAGCTAAAGCTTGCTTTATTTTTCAGCTTCCTGATATTTTAGTTCTAAAGCTTTTAGAACGCTTCTTGGAGAGGTATTTATTAGAAAATGGGAGGGAATATACACCTTTTAAGAAAATAGTATAATATTTACCTTTTGGTAAAAAAAGAAATAAAATTCATGTTTGAAGACTATACTATCAGATTTTTCACAACTGCCCTTCAAAGTCAAGCGAAATTTTGGCCCATTGAGCTCTGATTCTATTCCATTTTTAATCTAATTATCAGCTACCTCACCTTGCTGAACTTTTCTAGACAGTGTTTTCATCCAAAATAAGACTATAAAATGACAAAAGAAAGTAAAACTTATGTGAAGCACATTATCAAGATGGAAAGAAGGTGTTTGTACAAAGTAATGCAGGAACATTATTGTCCATTATTTAAAATGATATTCAAATTTCAATAATTTGTGATTGGAAATAACTGTAGTACATAGGAACAAGCAATATGTATGCAAATACATGTGAAATTTTCATGCGATTTATATATATATACATATGTATATATATATAGACATTTGGTTTGTTACATCACCTTATGAAACAAATATCAAAAGATTTATTCAAAAAACTGATGAGAAATTCTGTACTTTAATCTATGAAGAATATTTTTAAAGATAGTGTTCTTGATCAATGTATTATTAATGATATCATTGATATCACTGTAAGCAGAGAATCAATTTACCACTATCAAATAAATCCTGCCATTATCCTACCCCGGGGTTCTACTTGCTTATTGTAAATATGAGAACCACAAAATCCCAGATTTAGAAAGGGTCTTTTGGGCTAACTTGCACAACATGACTTTGACCTAGAATTTCCATTGCTCTTCAACATAGAGAACAAGTTTTTTCTTGAAGAGAGATCCAGGGATGGTGAAGTCTCTTTCCTCAGTCATTGCACTCCAATTATGTGTAGTTATTATAGGTAGAACTTGCTTTCTAACAAACTTCGATTTGGTCTTAAGAGTCTATCACCAGTTCATTTTATTTCTGCTCTCTGAAACCAAGGAACTACATTTAATCACCTAGTGATATGATAGACTTTTTAAATTTAAAAATTCCCACTAAACTAGTACTTTTCTTTATTATCATAAATATACCCACTATGTCCAAATATTCCTCATAATAGTGTCAGCACAGTTTACTGCATAGAATATTAGACTAGGAAACATGAAAACTCTGGTTTTAAAGTGCTTCCAAAACTGATTAGCTCTGTCATGATAAGAAAATCCCTTAACTTTTGATCTACAGTTTCTTCAAATTTGAAATAAAGATACCATTTTTACTTACTTCACAATGCAATAAGCAATGCATAAAAGTACTTTATTATTGTTTTGTATAACAACAAAAGATTATTATTATGGAGCCTTAACTCAAGACCTTTCACTGCTTTCTCACTACCTGATGGATGTTTTCCCATTTATCAATATACTACCTAAAATGGAGTACTTGAAATTCAACAAGATACTTCAGATATTGCTTGAACTGGATAGAGTCAAGCCAAGAATATCATATTCCCTGTTTTGTACCTTGTAACTCTTTTTAAAACTTAATTTATTCGTTTTCAGTTTTCAACAATCACCTCCCTAAGTCTTAAATTTTCTTCTGCTCTCTCCTCCTTCCCTCCCCAAGACCATAGGATTATATGAGTTCTATAAATACATTCTTATTAAACACACTTTCACATTGGTCATGTTACATAGAAGAATTAAAAATGAATGGGAGAAATCATGAGAAAAAACAAATGAAAACAATATATAATATGAGAAAATAGTCTCCTTCATTATGTGTTCCAATTCCATAGTTTTTTCTCTGGATGCGGATAACATTTTGCATCAAGAATCTTTTGGGAATATTTTAGGCCATTGCATTGCTGTGAAGAGCTAAGTCTATCAGAAACAGTCCTTGTGAACTATTACTGTGTATAAGGTTTTCCTGGTTCTGCTCATTTCACTCAGCATCAGTACACATAAGTCCTTGCAGGCCACTCTGAAGTCCTCCTGTTCATCATTTCTTATAGCACAATAGTATTTCATTACATTCATATACCACAACTTGTTTAGCCATTCCCCAATTGATGGACATCCCCTCAATTTCCAGTTTTTGGCTACCAGAAAGAGCTGCTATAAATATTTTTGTACATGTGGGATATTTTCCCAATTTTATGATCTCTTTGGATTACAGTCCTAGAAGTGATATTTCTGGGCCAGAGGGGATTCACATTTTTGTAGTCCTTTGGGCAGAGTTCCAAATTGCCTTCCAGAATGGCTAGATCAGCTCACAACTCCACTAACAATGAATTAGTGTTCCAACTCTCCCACATCTTCTCGAAAATTTATCATCTTCCTGTTTTGTCATGTTAGCCAATTTGATAGGTGCAATATGGTGAATTAAACTATCTATAGCAATATGAAAAACTGCTCTAAATTACTATTGGTTAAAGAGATGTTTATCATAACTCTCAATTAAATCTAAAATAGAGTTATTTTTGTTGAAATATAATGTGATTGACATATTCATCTTGGAACAATTTTAAAAACATATTTTTTCACATAAATGATAATTATCTAACCATGTCTATTTTAAGGTGATTTTCTGAACCCAGGTGTAGAAATTGTTTTCTAATTTTTTTGAGGAAAGTTAGTTGGATCTAGCTTCTGTGATATGGAATAAACATTTTTAGTTCTGCCTTGCCCCTTCATATTTGTTAAGTGAAGCTTCAGGACAAAACACATGGTTCTGATATTAGTTTCCATTTATGTGGTGAGAGTTTAAATGAATTAATTCATTGCTACATTATTATTTTGCTGTCCTTGAGAAAGTCCTGTAGGACATAAGAGAGATTAATCAGAAGAAAAACTGGGGCTTGAGGGGTCTTTTTCTTTTCTGGTCAGGTATGACCATTGTTCTAACTAACAAGAGAACTGAAAACATATTCATTTTTCTAGGTATCTTTTGGCCAGGAAAATCTCACTTAATTTGATTAAGTAATCCTAGCTGCTGAGTTAGTTTCCAGTAGGTGGCAACAGCTGAGTTGACAAGTTCAGTAGCTCAGTAAAGGAAAAGAAGAAAAGAAACCTTATACAGGCAACAGCAGCCACTTTGTATTGCATCAGCAACCTTTGTGGGGACTGAGGCCACAGCGGAAGAGTCAGAGAGGAGCAGTAGTAAGGTACAACAATTTCCAGAGAAACTGATATAACAAAGAGATGAAGTTGTTCCAGAAGAGATGTCACCACAAAATGATGAGTTTGATGCTTTTTATTTTGTTAGTTGGTCTAATATGATTTAAAGCTTCATTGGCCTATGGGCATAGGGCTTTGGATAATTATACTCTCTTACTCAAAACTTATCCTGAACTTTAGAAGTGGTGAAGTGTTCTAGGTTCATTTGGGGAACTGAAAGAATTGCCTTTATGTTACATTAGAATTCCATCATTGCTCTAACCAGATAAGAAGATTTTGAATTCTTATATAGTCATTTAATATATTAATTATCTTTTACAATATCATATTATTTTCATATTTATCAAGAATATTTTCTAGGAATTTGTCCAAATTATGCCCCCCTCTTCCAATTTGTGAACAGCACAGATCTCAGGCAAATTCCTCTTCCTCTCTACTAGGTATTTCTTTCCATACTGACTTTGAGCCATTTATATCTCAGGCCCAGTTATCTATAAATTATTTGACTTCAAATGGTATCCATACTTTACAGAATCTATCATTTTGGTAGGTCTTTTTATCTTTATGTTTTTTCCTAGAAAGGGGCATTGCATCTCAGCTTTCTGCCTGGAATCCATTGAACATTTATTTCGACTTATCTGCAGTCAGGGTGATTATGACTTGGAATAACCTTATTGTAATAGTCCAGGAAAGAAAAAATTGAATGTGGGAAATTAGGCTTTCTTCATCTTATCTCTTTCCTGGCTATATCCACTCTGATTATTGCCCATTATTTTATACCCCCTTCATTTTCTGGAATTACTATGCCAGATAACTTCTGTTGCTTTCCCATATAGGAATCCCTCTTTCTCAATATGTAAAAGACAGGATAGATACAATTGGTATACAGGGTTTAAGAAGAAAAAGGCTTTCCAATTTCAAATGGAAAACATGACTACACAAAAGAGAACTATAACTCCTCCTCAGAGAAACATTTGGGGAAGATAAAGAGAAAATGTTATTGTCCAGTAAGTTTGTTAGATTACTACTATCCCTGAATGATGTGCTATATCCTAGGGTATGTTAATGTACAAACTGATGAATAGGACATTTTTAGAAGGATAATTTTTTTAAAAATAGTAAGTTGCTGATCTTTTCTCTTGAGACAAATGTTTGCTTAAGAGACTTCCAGGAGCCAAAATGTTGGACTCAGCAGTACATTGCCACAACTCTCCCATACACATCTTCAAGCAACCATAAAATAGCTCCCCCAAAAAATCCTTAAATAGCAGAACCAGAAAAAGGAAAGGTGAAACAATATTTTAGTCCAAATAACTTGAAAGATTGGCCAAAAAAAAAAGATTTGTCTCATTTGGGCTAAAGGGGAATGCAGTCCATTACAGCAAGTGTCCCAGCAAGCCAGCAGTAAGTTCCATCTCAGCAAACCAGTAGGAGATCTTGTGTTCCAGTGCAGTGAAGCAGGCAAATGCCAACACCAGCACAGCCCACCCTCACTACATGTGCTTCAGCATAGGCCTGGAAATGGCCACACTCCAGCTTTGAGAACCATCACATGCTTCAGTATAGCCCTTGGCAAACAGGCAACCTTGAGTAGTCAGACCTCCATGAGCTTCAGTGTTTCCCCATGCAAACAAGTAGATGCCAACCCATTAAGTTGACGCCAGCCCAATTCCAATATAAGCAAAAGACAGCTGTCAGACAGCCCATACCATTTGTTTCAGCATAGTATCAAGCAAATAAGCAGTACCCAGCAGCCAGTGATGTGTTTCAGTGAAGCCACAGGGAAATTCAGAAATGCAGAAATGCCCCACCAGCCTCAATATATGTCAGACGTTAGCACTTGGACCCAAGTTCATCAGCAGGTAAGCTGTCAGATCTCCATGACCTCTAACAGCACCAGTTACCGCTAACTCACCCCCTTAGCACAACAATACATAAAAGTCCCCCGTGGGCTTCAGGGCAAAATCAGTCTGGCACCAGGTAAACACACATCACCTGTAGCTCTTGGCACAAGAAGATTGAGACAGTGCTCCTTACAATGTAGAAGCTGAACTCAAATTTAAAAGAAAAGTAGAAGGCCAAAGCATATAAGCAGAAAACAGAAAAAGGAAAGGAAATTCTGATAATGGAAAGTTATTATGGTGACAGGGAAGACCAAAAGACAAACTAATTAGAGGACAACAATGTCAAAACATTTTTAGGAAAAATCGGAAAGAAAAATGGAAAGTGGCTTCATTTCCAGAAAGGATTTGTGGAAGAGCTCAAAAAGGAGCCTAAAAACCTGGTTAGGGAGGTAAAAGAAAATATTTGAAAATAAATGAGAGTGATCCAAGAAAATTATGAAAAAAACAAGTTAACAGCTTGGAAAAAGAACAGAAATGGTTAAAAAGTCTAAAAAAATCCCCAGAAGAAAACAATTTTTGTAAAATGGAAGAGAAAATTGAAAAATTGTGGGGCAGAGCCAAGATGGGCAAATAGAAAGATGGAACTGCTCTATCTCTCCCCACATAGCCCATAGAATACCTATAAAAATGATTCTAAACAAATTCTAGAGCAACAGAAGCCACAAAACAACAGAGTAAAAGAGATTTCCAGCCTAAGATAGCCTAAAAGGACACCAGAAAAGGTGTACTGCACCAGGATCAGAATGGAGCACAGCCCAGCCTTGGCCACATAACAAGCACAGACAGGACTGGAGCAGGCTTCAGCTTGTGGAATCAGGGGCAGCAGTTGTGGTTCCCAGATTTCTCAATGCAGAAAAGCCAAAGAAGCATCAACGATCAGTAATAAAGTTCTTTCACCTGGTGAAAAAGGAGTGAGGGGGGGGCGGAGCCAAGATGGCAGAGTAGAAACACTCACCTATGCTAGGTCCGAACCCACAGCCCAGAGACTTCCTGTAAAAAGAACTCCTGACAAATTCTGGAACAGTGGAAGCCACGCAGCAACACAGTGAAGGAGATTTCCGTTGCAGAGAGCCCTGAAAAACCAACCGCAAAAGTATCCCAGACGGGAGCGGAGTCCTGTCCTGCGGAGCGCTCCCCTCTCTCGCCCCGGCCACGCGGCACTGAGAGGAGCGAGCAGAGCCCAGCAGGCCTCAGGGACCTGAATCGTCGGCGGCCACGAAGGTCCCTCCACTCACAGATGCACAGGTCAGTGAGAGAGACGGGCTGAGAGGGGAGCGGGGGATCGCCGGGACTCGGACCCCCTGGGAAGCGGCCGCTGTGGCAGAGGCTGAGGAAGCTCGCCCAGAGGCAGAGGCAGCTCAGCCAGAGATTCCCTGAGCAGGCAGGAGCTCCACCCCAGCTCCACTACAAAGGATCTCTGTATAAACCCCCTGAGGGAACTGAGCCTGAGAGGCGACCCTGCCCCCACCTGAGAACCAGCAGATAAGCCCCCATTGAAGAGCAGTCAAGCCTGCAGCCAAAAGCCCTGAGGCTGGGGAGCAGCATTTGAATCTCAGACCCCAAGCAATAGTTCAGGCAGACATAGGCTGGGGTGGAGAGGACTCTCATAAGTCAAGTAACTGG
>JAQQSK010007812.1:0-13802 GCA_028658325.1 Potorous gilbertii | reverse complement strand
AGCCTCAGGGCTTTTGGCGGCAGGCCTGACTGCTCTTTAATGGAAGCTTATCTGCTGGTGCTCAGGTGGGGGCAGGGCCTCCTCTCAGGCTCAGTTCCCTCAGGGGGTTTATGCAGAGATCTTTTGTAATGGAGCTGCTGTGGAGCTCCTACCTGCTCTGGGAGGCTCTGGCCGAGATGCCTCTGCTTTGGCCTCGGCCACAGCGCTTGCCTCCCGAGGGGGTCCGAATCCCGGAGATACCCGCTCCTCTCTCAGCTTGTCTCTCTCACTGACCTGTGCGTCTGTGGGTGGACGGACCTTCGCGGCCGCCGGAGATTACGGTCCCAGGAGCCTGCTTGGATCTGCTCGCTCCTCTCAGTGCCACGTGGCCGCGGCAGGGTTGGGGAAGATTCTGCTCCTCTCCGGGGTGCGATGAACCCCTGGGGTTGGCTGTTCAGGGCTCTCTACAATGGAAATCTCCTTCACTGTGTTTCTGCGCAGTTTCCACTGTTCCAGAATTTGTCAGGAGTACTTTTTACAGGAAATCCATGGGCTGTGGGTTCGGGGCTAGCAAATGTGAGTCTTTCTGCTCCGCCATCTTGGCTCCGCCCCCCTGTCTCTTTTTTTTTTGCTCTCAAGCTCATAGAATTGTACAAAGTTGGAAGGACTTTGTACGAAGTTAGTTTAATATCCTAATTTTACATATAAAGAAACTGAGTCATGAAGTTTGAATGAATTGCCCAAGAAAACACATTTAGTAATTATAGGGAAGAAGTAGGAGACGTTAGATCAGAGTCTTTTAATTCACTTGAAGAAATGTTAAGGTTTTCAGGCTTGGACTGGCACCATTTTGGGGTGAATTACGGGAGAAGTAATAGATAATAAGATATAAAATATATCTCTTTCATACATGTAGTCCACTTTTAAATTAACAAATGGTAAAGACTCTAAGATGAGAAATAAAAAGGGGAACTTACCCCTGGGCAAAGATACTTTCAGTAATAGTTTTATTTTTATTTTTGCTTTTTTCAGGAGACTGCCTAGAGAGTCAGTTTTTAAGAGAATTTGGAGATTGCAGTCAAGTCAAGAGGGCTATGGGACTTTTCTCCTTCCTCCTCAATTCCCACCCTCCACTGCTCACCCCATTGAGAAGAGTGTCTTAGAAGCAAATGGTCATGGGAAATGTGATTGCAAGCAGCCTGAGAGGAGAATCTGAGACTATGGTTCAGCTAATTCCAACTTGTGGAATGGAGAAGGAGAATACAACAACGAGTCTAGTCAAGGTGAGCTACCTAAGCATCAAAGCCATGTACACCAATCTAAGAGCAGCTTGAGGATGCTCTGAGAAGACATAGAGGAATTATCAGTGTTGGAGGTGTGAAATCCATATGTATTCCATACCTGTGCACCTCTCTACTTATAAACACTGCATGTGTTCACTTTCCCAATGACATTGCATATATTGTACATCTCAGACTATGAGTGATATTTTACCGGACCTATTCTTACAATGACATTCCAATGAATGATCCCCTTCAACAACTTCGGTCATTTAACTGACTGTTGAAAAATAAATGTATCAGTGATTTTTTTTGTGAGCTCTACTTTTAGGACTTTGGAACTATAAATTAATTTGAACCTGGGGTAGCTGTCCTTAAACTATGAGTGGGAAATAAGGAGATAATCCACATAATCCTCAGATGGAGCTTGAGACCACATCTCTAACTCCAGAGCCAGTGCTCTTTCTATTGTACCATGACCTTTCCATCAACTTGCAGCACAGACTGACACATGATACCAAATTTCCCCAAAGATGATGTGATGATGTGATGATGCTCTCTCCCTTCTCCTTTCTTTCCATTGTCTCTCTCTTATATTGGTCTCTGTCTCCAATTGCTCTGAATCACCAAACATTTATTTAGTTCTGACTATGTTTTACCCACTGTGTTATGCGACATACATTTATATGTAGTCTATATGTACATACATATTTGGGTTATTCCATGTCAATAATGTTCTTGAAGGAATGACTTCTTTAGGAAGTTGAAGTAGGTGATTTCTGAAGGCTCTTCCTCCTCTCAGAAACTCTGACTCTTGAAATCCTCTCCAAGTTCTTTTTTTATAGAAAAGTGAAATGGTTTCCTAAGGACAAATAGCTATTTGTAGCAGAGTCATGATAAAAACAAGCACTGTTCACCCCTGGGCCAGGGTATTTTCAGCCTATCTTTGCTTTTTTTAATCCCTTTTGGTTAAAAGGATGACAACGATCATGGTAGCTAACATTTACATAGTACTTACTCTGTACTAGGGACTATATTAAATGCTTTATAATCACTATTTCATTTGATCCTTACAACAATATTGGAAAGTAGGTGCTAGTACTATCCCTATTTTACAGATGAGGAAACTGGGGCAGAGATTAAATAAATTGCCCAGGTCACACAGCTGGTAACTGCCTGAGGTCAGATTTGAAGTCAGGTTATCCTGACTCCAAGCAAAGTGTTACAGCCTCTGTGCTATCTAGGAACAGTGTGCTGAGGAGCCACATTTTTGTTTTTTAAAAGTTAAATTATAATAAGAGCAATGTCAAATAGGAAGGAATTTCATTCCAGAAGGTAGAAATGTAAGTCTATACATAATGTAGAATAATTCCATCGGAAATGATGTCATACAATTTTGATTAAGTTAAACTGAATTGATGGTGACATTAAAGGAAGTATGGCAAGAATGTATTACTTTATGATAAGCATCCACTATCAACCTTCTTTGCAAGCTAACAAGAAATTGTCAAACTAAGATATATTTATTATGACAGTTGGTCAATTCCCACTCAAAGATTAATTCCAAAAAGGAGTATGTTTTTGAATAATAGTGTTTTAAAATTTATTTATTTTTAGTTTCCTTTAATTTAGTTTTAGTTCCAAATGGTCTCCCCATTTCTCCCCTCCCCCACTCTGCAACACCATGCATTCTGATTACCCCTTCTCCCAATCTGCCCTCCCTTCTATCACACCTGTCTATTCCATTATCCCCATCTTCCCCCTTTTCTTGTAGGGCAAGATAGAAATCTATACCCCATTACCTGTATTTCTTATTTCCAAGCTCATGAAAAAACAATTCTTAACATTTATCTTTTAAACTTTGAGTTCCGACTTCTCTCCCTCCCTCCTGACCTATCTGCACTGAGAAGACAAGCAATTCAATATAGGGTATATATGTGTAGTTTTGCTAAAGACTTTCATAATAGTCATGTTATGAAAGACTAATTATATTTCTCTCCATCCTATCCTGTCCCTCATTTATTCTGTTCTCTCTTTAGACCTTGACCCTTTCCTAAAGTGATTACTTCTTATTACTCCCTCCTCCTATTTGCCTCCCCTTCTATCATTCCCCACCCCACTTATCCCCTTCTCTCCTACTTTCCTGTAGTGTAAGATAGATTTTCATACGAAATTGAGTGTGCATGTTATTCCCCCCTTAAGCCAAATGTGATGAGAATAAGCTTCACTTTTCCCCTCTCACCTCCTGCCTTTTCCCCTCTACTGAAAAAACTTTTCCTTGCCTCTTTTATGAGAGATAATTGGCCCCATTCTATTTCTCCCCTCTCCTCCCAATATATTCCTCTCCCTTATGATTTCTCTTTCCTGTTTACCTTTTCATACTTTTCTTGATTCTTGTATTTGAAAGTAAAATTTTCTATTTAGCTCTGGTCTTTTCATCAGGAATGCTTGAAAGTCCCCTATTTCATGGAATGACCATTTTTTACCCTGAAGTACTACACTCAGTTTTGCTGATTAGGTGATTCTTGGTTTTAATCCTAGTTCCTTTGACTTCTGGAATATCATATTCCAAGCCCTTCTATATCTTAATATAGAAGCTGCTAGATCTTGTGTCTCTACAATATTTGAATTGTTTCTTTCTGATTGCTTGAAATATTTTTTCCTTGACTGGGGAACACTGGAATTTGGCTACAATATTCCTAGGAGGTTTTCTTTTCAGATGTCTTTCAGGAGGTGATCTGGGAATTCTTTCAATATTTATTTTACTCTCTGGTTCTAGAATATCAGGGCAGTTTTCCTTGATAATGTCACAAAAGATGATGTTGAAGCTCTTTTTTTTGATCATGGCTTTCAGGTAGTCGCATAATTTTTAAATTGTCTCTTCTGGATCTGCTTTCCAGGTCAGTTGTTTTTCCAATGAGATATTTTACATGGTCTTCTATTTTTTCATTCTCTTGGTTTTGTTTTGTAATTTCTTGGTTTCTCAGAAATTCATTACCTTCCATCTGCTCCATTCTAATTTTTAAAGAACCTCCTTTTCCATTTGGCTAATTTTCCCTTTTAAAGCATTCTTCTCCTCATTGGCTCCTTGGACCTCTTTTGCCAATTGAGTTAGCCTATTTTTAAAGGTATTATTTTCTTCAGCATTTTTTGAGTTTCCTTTAGCAAGCTGTTGACTTGCTTTTCGTGGTTTTCTTGCATCACTCTCATTTCTCTTCCCAATTTTTCCTCCACCTCTCTTACTTGATTTTCAAAACCCTTTTTGAGCTCTTTCATGGCCTGAGACCATTGCATATTTATTTTGGAAGTTTTAGATGCAGAAGCCTTGACTTTTATGTCTTCCTCTGATGGTAAGCATCGTTCTTCCTCATTCAAAAGGATGGAATAAAATACCTCTTCACAAAGAAAGTAAAATTCTATAGTCTTTTTTTTGCCTTTTTTGGGCATTTTCCCAGCCTGTTACTTGACTGTTGAGTCCTTTGCCAAGAGGAGGGTATACCCTGGAGACCTGTTATTTCTCAGTTCTTCCAAGGTGATACAATCAAAGGAGAGGAGTTTACTCCTCTCCTGGCCTGTGCTCTGATCTGGGAGCTACCAAAACTTTTCTGTCCAGGATCTGCAAGTAGAATTCACTTTCTAGAGCCTCCACCAGCTTCACCATGCCAGCACTCTTCCTCACCCCAGGTCTGCCACTCAGGACTGAGACTCAGATCAGTAGCTCAATTCCCCAAGGTCCTTTAGGTGGAGGCCTCCAAAAATGGAAGCTGGTGGTGCAACCTGAGGCTGGGACTAGGAGAGGACCCTGCTCCCTTCTGATCCAGTTAAAAAAGCTTTCTCAATGACTTTTGAAGCTGTCTATAGCATTTGTGGTATGAGGGAACTGGGAACTGCAGCTGCTCCCTGTGATTCCATCCCTGAGGCCTGCTCCATTCCTGTTCCTGCTGGTGCCACGCAACGAGGCTGGGCTGTTCTCTGTAGGCTGTGCTCTGCTCCATGCCCCATGCAATAGTCTTTTCCTGTTGGCCTTCCAGGCTGCCTCAGGCTGGAAATCCCTTTCACTCTGTGGTTTTGTGGTTTCTGTTCTAGAATTTTTTTTAGAGTCATTTTTTACAGGTATTTTATGGGTTCTGAGGGAAGAATAGGTGCATCTTTCTGCTCCACTATCTTGGTTCCCATTTAATGCTGTTTTCTACTCATTATTGGTGTAGAGTTGATCATTTCAGGAGTTAAAACAGTCTGATATTATAACAGTGGTATTCCACTTAGGGCAGAGATTCTGACTTAGATCTATTTCAGTGTAATTAAAACATATCTAAATACATATTTGGTGTACCTTGAACTGGAGACCAAAGTAATTACAGGAAAACTTTTGGCTTCAATATTCTTGTGATAGGCAAATCTCTAAGACTGTTAATTACAGGGCAGGGAGCAATCTACCTTGGTAAAGGGCATTTCCTCACTTGGCATTGTCTATACCATTGTCTAAACACAGGTTTCATTAAGAAAAATAAATCTATTGGGGAAATGTGAGCTGGATGGTCCTTTCCATCACCATCATATTGACAACTCATTGAACTGAAAAAAAAGGTTTGTCAATGACTATGAGTAATTAATTACTGGGGAAAGTTACGGAGACTAATTTGTAAAACGGTGGTAATGATACTTATGCTACCTAACTTGTGAAATTGTTAAAAGACATGTGTCAAAAATTCTAAAGCACTATATGAATGCGAGACCTATTGGTTACTGGCATCCTCCTAAAAGGATGTCGTTTGAGATAAATAAGTGACTCTGGTCTTGGCATTCTCCTCTTCAAAATTTTATCCATACTATCTATTCACAGAATGTAATTTAATGACATCTGACCTCGGTGATACAAGCATTTTTATTCCTATTGTGCCTAGGATAATGTGACACTCCCTGAATTCAAATACCTATGGTGAGTTTGGGAGGTGAAATTTGAATATAAGTTTTCTCTGTCACATGCCCAGGACTCTTCCTAATATGCTGGACTGCTTCTGATCCCTGACTGAGCTAAAGCTATTTCAGAAGAGAGCACGTAGGATAGTACGAGATGCTGAAACAATTTCAAAGTGGTTGGGATGAGTTTCAACATATAGACGAGTCTATTTCAGTGCAAAGAACTAAATCAAGAGTTTGCCAGTTCACCATTTTCACTCATCATGTTATATTAAGTGAATCACTCTTCTCATTTCCTTAACCTATAAAATTAAAAAAAACCCTCAACTTTCTTCTTAGCATTAATTGTCTATGGTTCTAAGATTAAAAAGGGAATATATTAGTTTAATGCCATGGTGTGGGAAATGGTATGGGTTGAAAATGTCACTGGAATTAGATTAAGAAGTGAATTTCAGTGCTGGGTCCACCCATCATTCCACATATAACTGACATGTATCTGCCTGAGCCTCGGTGTATTCACCTGTAAAATGAAAATAATAAATACTACCTAGGTTATGGTTTTATTGAGAGGAAATTGATTGGTAAACCGTAAAGTCCTTTATCAGTGGGATCTACTACCCTGAAGAGATTCACTCTAAGAGCCTTTGAAGAAGCAGAACTCCCCAATGTTGGAATGAGCTTCCTTGTGCAGTAGTGAGCTTGTTTTTTCCTGAAGTACTCAAGTAATGCCTAGAGGACCTCTAAGGTACATTCCATTTTTTTTTAATTTGAGGACAGAAACCTTATTTAGCTTTTGAGTTTCAGCACTGAGCACAGAATCTAGTTAAATAGTAGGTGCTCAATAAGTGGTTGTTGATTTGAATTGGAGCAACTAGTTTAAAGTAGAAGAAATTAGTGACAACAAATTGGTCAGATTGGCAAGTATCATGGGAGTATGAGCAAAAACTAAATACGAACAAGAACTTTTAGAATTCCATTGAATAAGTAATAGGCATTTTCTCTGTGTCCTCTAAAGAAAAATGAAATAATCTATTGGAAGATATTTTCCCCATGAGTTTTAACCCACTCTTAATAATGAATTGCCCTTAAATGAGAGAAATCATCTGTGAGAGACACAACTAATAATTCTGAATTTGTCAGATGTGTTTTTCTGTGACATTTAAAGGATGAATTTGCTATGTATTAATTATCTTTTTTTACCTCTGTACTTCTGATTATAGATTACTATGTCAGCACATGAAATCAAGGTGATACTGTAATGTGTGCTGTTAAACTTTGCAGGAAATCTGCAGTCATAAATCTATTGCTGTCCAAGTCCCTCATTAAATGTACTGTGTTATCTCAGTTGGCTCACTCCTATATAATCACCATGTCTGCTGATGGGAAAATGGCTCCATGGTCCAGTTTTGCACTCTGATAACAGCAGAAATGGAGTTAGGGAGATTTTTCTAATTACCAAAAGTAGAAATGAAATGAACAATTTCAGATGTACATCAATAACTGTACCTAGATATAAACAATGGGGGCTTTGCACCAGGGCACTAAAATTTGGAGGATAAAAACATAAAAAAAGTTCTCTCTAGCAGTAATACCTCTTGGAGTAATTAATGCCCCTTCCTGATCAATTTAATTTGCCTTAATTATGTCTTTTTTTGTTGTCACAATGATGAGGAGAATGAGTTTAATATGTTGTTTGTCCCAGGTATAACTATTTCTACTTACTTGAGGTACCAAAATTCCTAGATAGGATTTAGAAAGTGTCTTTTATAATTCAGAATTGCCTTCAGAAATGAATCTTACATCTATATAACGATGTGGTAAAATTCAGGGGACATTAATATGTCTACCCTTCAAAATATCTCATACATACATACATGCTAATGCCTGAAATTCCACCATTAAGGACTCATTACTTGGCATAAATCTAAAATCATTCATTTTAATAAAAATACTCAAAGTTATGGTGCCATTTTGATCTCATATCAAACAAGTTTGACCTCACTTTTCATGGAAGTTCTGATTGTCATGTTGACAGTAGAATTATCTAAACTAATACCTCATTTCGATTTATTATAACTGAGAGGAATTAGCAGAGGCATTAGTCTTTTTTCTGTATTGCTATTATCAACCTCACATTCCATAATGCTTTGCTTTATCCTGGAAGGTAAAACTTGACTGCAACACACATTTAGCACATGTTAGTTCTGTAGCAGGTGAGAGGTAATGCTACCAAAATAATTAAGATTATTTTCCTTAGAGGACTTGTGGAGGCAAAGCCAAGATGGTAGAGTTGAGAAAACAATCAAGATTTCCCAACATTCCTCTCCAAACAACTTTAAAATGATACCTTAAAAATAGAATTCTGGAGCAGTAGAGCCAACAAAAGGTCAATAAGACATTTTCCAGCCCCAAAAAACTAATCAGAAAGAAACTAGTATGTCTCTCTGTACTTCTAATGAATGCAAGAAAGGGCACTGTTGGACAACTCTATTTCCCAAACCTACTTCTAAGTCATAGTTTTAGGGTGGAGAGGAATGTTTGCTGTCTCAAGGGAACAGGAGCCTTGAGGAACAGTATCACTTTTGGTCACAAGGAATCAGAGATTCTCAGGAGCATCATTGCATCTGGTCACAAGGGACCAGGGGCCCTAAGAAGCAGTATTGCTTTGGGTTGTAAGTAAGCAGTGACCAAACCTCTC
Organism: Potorous gilbertii; assembly: GCA_028658325.1. NCBI lineage: Eukaryota > Metazoa > Chordata > Mammalia > Diprotodontia > Potoroidae > Potorous > Potorous gilbertii. The sequence continues at coordinate 4,925 of JAQQSK010007812.1, read as the reverse complement.
CCTGGATCACATCCTATAGAAACATTAACATCATCTATCAAACCCTCAAAATTAACTTTGAAAACAGTAGTGTGAAAAAGTCTGAATCTTGGGACACTCTGGTACCTCACCCCCTACTTGGAACATATCACAACTTTAATATGAAATTCAACATTGAGAAATAAGCTGGAAAATGAACAAACAACAAAAAATATCAGACTAAAAAAAATACTATGGTGACAGGAAAAATCAAGACACAAACTCAGAAGAAGATAGCAATGGTAACACAAGCACAAAGCCTAAAAGAAAAATATGAATTTGACAGAAGTCAAACAAGAATTCCAAATTTAAATTGTTTTAAAAATCAGAGTGGCTTTTTCCCATGGCAGATTTGAAGAGGGCAGCTGTGCAAAAATGAAAATCAACATCTCTCTCCCAGCCATTGTCTGTCATAAACTCATCAAAGTTGGTGCTGAGAGAAAGCTATGGACCTTTTATGAGAAACAGATAGCCACTGAAGTTTCTGCTGATACTCTGTATGATGAATGGCAGGCTTATGTGACTCAAATCAGTGGTGGCAATGACAAACCAGGCTACTTCATGAAGCAGGGTGTTTTGGCTCACAGAGGTATCTGCCTGCTTCTCATAAAAAGGTCATTCTTGCTATCAAACTAAAAGAACTAGAGGAAGAAAATGTAAATCTATTAGAGGATATAGTGTAAATGTGAACCTGAGAGTCCTCAACCTGGTTATTATGAAGAAAGGTAAGAAAGATATACCAGGATTGATAGATACAACTGTGCCTCATCACCTGGGGCTGAAAGAGCTAGTAGAATCCACAAACTTTTCAACTTGTCCAAAGAAGATGTCCAGAAGTACGTTGTGAGAAAGAGCCTCAACAAGGGACCTAAGAAACCTACGACCAAGTCTCCTAAATTCAGCATCTGGTGCCGCCCTATGTTTTGTAGCACAAACTTAGATGCACTGCTTTGAAGAAGCAACGTACCCAGAGAAACTAGGAAGAAGTCAGAGAATTTGCTAAGCTTTTGGCCAAGTAAATGAAGGAGACTAAAGAAAAATGACAAGAACACATCACTAAGGGATGTTGTCTGTCTTCACTGAGAGCCTCCATCTCAAAAATCTGAGTCCAATCCAAAGTAAATTTCTAAAAATGTGTTGGAAATAAATAATTTTTTCAAATGAGGAAAAAATTGGAGTGGAAAATCAGAAGAGGAAAAATTGGGAAAATAAATGAGAGTGACATGAAAAAATATGAAAAGAAAATTAGCAACTTGGTAAAAGAAGCACAAGAATTGCAGAAAAAATAGCAACTTAAAAATCAGAAATTGACAAATGATAAAAAAGCTAGAGAAGCTCACAGAAGAATAGAATTCCTTAAAAATTAGAACTGAGCAAGTGGACGCTAATGGCTTCATGAGGCATAAAGAAACAACAAAACAAAATCAAAAGAATGAAAAAGAAGAAAATATGAAATATCAGAAAAAAACTAATCTGGAAAATAGATTGAGACAAGATACTTCAAGAATTAATGGCCTACCTGAAGACCATAATCAAAGAAAGTGCTGAGACATTATGTCATAAGAAAGTAAAACTGCCTCAATATCCAAAAATTAGAGGGTAAAATAGGAATTAAAAGAATCCAACAATTACCTCACAAAAGAGATCCCAAACTGAAAACTCTCAGAAATAATATAGTTAAATTCCTGGACTATTAAGTCAAAGAGAAAATATGTCAAACAAGCAGAAATGAAGCAAAATGCTATGGAACCACAGTCAGAATAACACAGGATTTTGCAGCTACCACTTTAAAGAACTGGGCTTGGAATAAAATATTTTGGAAGGCAAAGGAACTAGAAAAATAACGAAGAATAACATGCACAGCAAAAAAAAAAAATAAGTGTAATCATCTAAGGGGAAAATGGGCATTTCATCAAATAGAAGACTTTCAAGCGTTACTGATAAAATGACCAGAAATAGATAGAAAGATTGACTTTCAAATTAAAGTCTCAGGAAAAATACAAAAAAAGGTAAGCAAGAAAGAGAAATCATAAAAGACTCAATGAGATTAAACTATTTATATTCCTCTATGAAAAGAAGAAACATGTTAGCCGTTAAGAACTTTATCGTTATTACAGCAGTCAAAGAGACAGAGGGTACAGGTACAAGTCAATTATATTGAGATGATCTAAAAAAAATAGATGCATCAGAAACAGAGGAACTAGGGAAGCAGGAAGAAGAATGGGTAAAAAAAAATTTCATAATAAGGAGCACCCAAGGAAGATCTTTTTAAATCTATCCATCTATCTATCTATCTATCTATCTATCTATCTATCCATCTATCTATCTACCTGTCTGTATGTCTATCTTCTTAATTGGGTATAGAAAACTATTTTTGCCCAACAGGGAAATGTGAGTGGAAGGGTATAAGAGAAAGGGGTAATGATCAAAATGAATGGCCAGAAGAAAATGAATGTGATGGATTCATCCGTAAAATAGAAGTAGATTGAAGAATGGCCTAGAAACCAGAATGCAACAATATACTATTTACAAGAAACACACACAGAGTTAAAACAAGGAACTGGAACAGAATTTCTTATGCTACAGCTGAAGTAAAAAAAAAAAAGCAGAAGGAGCAATCATCATCTCAGACAAAGCAAAATAGATCTAATTAAGAGATAAGCAAAGAAAATACAGCTTCTAAGTCACCATAGAAAATGAAGTATTATATATTATAAATATATATGCACCAAATGTATCCACATTTTAAAGTAAAATTTAAATGAGTTACTGGAAGAAATATGTAGTAAGCCGTAGTTGGGGTCCTCAACTTTCTTCTCTTGGAGCTAAATAAATCTGACCATAAAATGAATAAGAAAAAATTTAAGGAGATGAATAGAATTTTAGAATTATAAATGATTAATTGTTAATTTATAATAAATTACAATAGCAAAACATCTATCACACAAATAGATTAAAACAACTGGAAAGATATTTATTAGCCTGAGACAATAAAATAACAATTTTAGAAATAAATTTGCTTATTCAGTGCCATACTAATCAAACTAACAAGTTATTTTATAGAACTAGAAAAAAGTGAGAAAAATCATTTGGGAGAAAAAAAAAGTCAAGGATATCAAAGAAGTCAATGAAAAAAATTTGAAGGAATGTGGCCTTAACAGGACCAAATTTCAAACCTTAATACAAAGTGGTAAATATGAAAACAATCTAACTCTGGCTAAGAAACAGAGCAGTGGATCAGTGGAATATATTAGGAGCACAATGCACAGTAGTAAATAATAATAGATTAGTATTTGATAAAAACCAAAGAGCCAAGGTTTGGGTCAAAATGTCATTGTGTGACAAAAAATTGCTGTGAGAACTGGAGACTGATATAGAAGAAAAAGGCATAAATCAAATACTCTGTACTAAGATAAGCTAAAAATGGTCCTGTGATTTACATACAAAGGGCTATGTCATAAGAAGATTATGGGAGCATAGAAATTTTACTTGTCAGATATCTGGATAAGAGAAGAGGTTATGACTAAACAAGAGACAGAGAAGGGAACCTAGGAAGTAAAGCAGATAATTTTGATTACATAAAATTTAAAAAATTTTGTGCAATCAAAACCAATGCAACCAAAATTGAGAAGAAAGCAAGAAACTGGGAGAAAAATACAATTGTTTTCTCTGATAAAGACCTTATCTCTCAAATGTATAATTTATTACATTATATATGAGTCATATATATATATATATATATATATATATATATATATATATATATATATATATTAAATACATGATCCCTATTCATGAGAGTAAGAGCTCTTTTCCAGATGATAAATGGGCACAGGATATGAACAGAAGAAGAAATAAAAGCTCTTAATAATCACATGAAAAAATGCTCTAAATCGTTATTGATTAGAGAAATGCAAATTAAAACAGCTCCGAGGTCCCACATCACACCTGTCAGAGTGACTACAGAAAAGGAAAATGATAAATACTGGAGGGGATGTAGAAAAATAATTACCCTGACGTATTGCTGGTAGAGTTATGAATGGGTCTAATTATTCTAAGGAAGAATTTGAAACTATGCCCAAAGGGATATAAAATTGTACATACTCTGATCCAGCAATACCACTACTAGGTCTGTCTCCCAAAGAGATTAAAGAAAATGAAAAAGAGACTTATACATACAGAAAACATTTATAAAAACATTTTTACAGTAACAAAAACCTGGAAACTGAAGGGAAGTCCATTAATTGGAGAATGGCTAAACAAGTTGTGGAACATTGTTGTGATGTAATACTATTGTGGCATAAGAAATAATGTGTGATACTTTCAGAAAAGAAAAACAAAATTGTAAAGACTTATATGATGCAAAGGGAGCTGAGTAAAACCAGGAGAACACTGTACCCAGTGATAGCAATTTTGTAACAATGATCAACTGTTGTAATATTAGTAGGATTTATATTAATGAGAGGTAAAGATCTTCCCCACCCATTAATAGACCTCAGGTGGAGCCCATGAAGGGAAGCTTGGCTAGGAGAGGCTTGCTTTTTAGGAAGGCCCACACCTTTTTTTTATTTCTCATAATCTGCTGGGTCATGAGGACCATGATGCCCTCCTTCTCTGAAAAGTGGAACAGGAGTGGAAAACTTGCCTGTGTTCCCACCCAGAAGAAGTGGAGAACTTCCTCTGTGCCACCTTGGTGAGGGGAGAGAAAAAGGAGAGAGGCGTCTGTAACAGGACTCAGGCAGAAGCCAGGAGCAGCTGACTCCTGTGGGAGAAGGAATGGTGGAGTTGAGAATTCAGGCAAGATACAAACTGATAAATACACTATTCCTTGCTTCTCCAGTTTATTCATGGTATCAATCTTTATACCTAAATCATGTACCCATCTAGACTTTATTCTTGTGTACGGT
>JAQQSK010007811.1:0-13803 GCA_028658325.1 Potorous gilbertii | reverse complement strand
TCAAAAAAAAAAAGTCTAGACATCATCTTTCATGAAATTATCAAGGAAAATTGTCCTGATATTCTAGAAAAAGAGGATAAAACAAATATTAAAAGAATCCACTGATTGCCTCCTGAAAGAGATCCAAAAATAAAAACTCATAGGAATACTGAAGGCAAATTCCAGAGTTCCCAGGTCAAGGAGAAAATATTACAAGAAGCCAGAAAGAAACAATTCGAGTATTGTGGAAACACAATCAGGATAACACAAGATCTAGAAGCTTCTACATTATGAGATCTCAGATCTTGGAATATGATATTCCAGAAGTCAAAGGAGCTAGGATTAAAACCAAGAATCACCTATCCAGAAAAACTGAGTATATTACTTCAGGAGAAAAAATGGTCATTCAATGAATAGAGGACTTTCAAGCATTCTTGATAAAAAGATCAGAGCTGAATAGAAAAGTTGACTTTCAAACACAAGAATTAAGAGAAACGTGAAAAGATAAATGGGAAAGAGAAATAAGTTTTACTGTTTACATTCCTACAGGGAAAGATAATATTTGTAACTCCTGAGACTTTCCTCACTATTTGGATAGTTGGAGGGATTATATCTGTATAGACAGAGAGCACAAGGTAAGTTAAATAGGAAGGGACAATATCTAAAAAATAAAATAAAATTTAGGGGTGATTGAGGAATATATTGGGAGAAGAAAGGGAGAAATGGAATGGGGCAAATTATCTCTCATAAAAGGCAAGAAAAAGCTTTTTCAATGGAGGGGGAAAGGGTGGAGGTAAGAGGGAAAAAGTGAAGCTTACTCTCATCACATTTGGCACTCTCAATTTGGTATGAAAATCTGTCTTACACCACAGGAAAGTACGGAAGAAGGGTTTAAGTGGGGTGGGGGGCATGATAGAAGGGAGGGCAAATAGGAGGAGGGGGTAATTAGAAATAAACACTTTTGGAAAAGGATAAAGTCAAAAGAGAGAATAGAATAAATGAGGGGCAAGATAGGATGGAGGGAAATATAGTTAGTCTTTCATAACATGACTTTTATGGAAATCTTTTGCATAACTACACATGTATAACCTATACTGAATTGCTTGCCTTCTCATTGGGGATGGGTGGGGAGAGAGGAAGGGAGAGAAGTTGGAACTCAAAGTTTTAAAAGTGAATGTTAAAAGTTGTTTTTACATGCTACTGGGAAATAAGAAATACAGGTAATGGGGTATAGAAATCTATCTTGACCTACAAGATAATAGAGGAGATGAGGATAAGGGAAGGGAAGAGTGTGATAGAAGGGAGGGCAGATTGAGGGAAGGGGTAATAGGAGTGCATGGCATCTTGGGGTGGAGGGAGGGCAGAGATGGGGAGAAAATTTGGAACTCAAAATCTTGTGGAAATGAATGTTGAAAACTACAAATAAATAATTTTTTAAAAATCAAAAAAAGGGGTGAACCAGTCCAGGTTAGAAGTAGAATAAGTCCAAGCTCCCAATCAGCAGCAGGATCAAGCCTGTGAGTAGTCTCTGCACTCCCAGCCTGGATGTGATGGACAGATCAACTCTCCAAAATCCCAAATGTGAATAAACTTGGGTGCTCAGATTCCAAACTCTTTTCTTTAATTGTCTCCAGTTTTGAAGGAACATTTTCTCTTGGGTCACCTTCCTCTCCTCAGACTTGGGGTCCTAAGATATCTGGGCTGTTAGTGTGCTGTCTGCCTCTTTCATTGTATTGTTGTTCAGTCATTTTCAGTTATTCCACCTCTTCATGACCCCATTTGGGTCTTTCTTGGCAAAGATGCTGGAGCAGTTTGCCATTTCCTTCTCAAGCTCATTTTATAGAGGAGGGACTCAGTCAGACAGGGTTAGGTGACTTGCCCAGGACCATGCAGCTAGTAAGTAAGTGAGACTGGATTGGAACTCCAGAAGATGAGTCTTCCTGACTCCACAATCGGGGCTCTATCCACTGCAGTGCCACCTAGCTGCCTTCTTTCATAGGGGATCTAAATTTAGCCACAGATCTAGTTCTTTATCCAAATAGTCAACAGTTAATTGCAATGGAGGAATGATATTCTGTCAAGTCTCTGAAAAACATGCCTTGTATCCATCTTTACTTGTAAACACTAGACAGTCGCTAGCAATATTAGAGTTCACACATCAGAAACTGGGCCCAAGGGCCATCTAATTCATATAGCCAGCCTGTAGCCATCTTCCATGTTCTTTGCTGTCACCTTTGGAAGCTGTATGAGGCTGCAGACTGGATTGACTCAGCAGCCACATTTGCCAGAAGATGAGGCAGATTGTGAAGGCTCAGACGAAGGACTTAAAATAACTTTGTGGAGGGATAGCAATGGTTTAGGTACAGTGCTTCTTAAACTGTGGGGCATGAGTGGGAAAAATTTAAGAAGCCCTGGTTTAGGAGATGAAGCTATGGTGATTCAGTGTCATTTCTTTACAAAACAAAATAGAGGCATCACCAATAATCAGGACACTGAAATCTGCCCCCTCTATCACCTTCATTTTCTGCTTCCCTTTTCAATATTCTAATATCCATTGCAGAAACAATCTTTCTTTGGGGATAATTTACCCCAGTCTCATCACACATTACTAACTTCACATATTCTTCAGTTCAGCCAAACTGGCCTTCTTCGCATTCCTCATCTGTGACACTTCGTCTTTCATGTCCATGTCTTTCCACTGGCTGGCCCCTGGGCCTGGACTGCACTCCCTCCTACTCCTTGCCTCAGAATCATTAATTTCTTTCGATTCCATTCAAGGACAACCTTCTTCATGGAGCCTTTCTTGATCCTCTCCTGCTGCTATCCTGCCCAATCACCCCTTCCTCTCCCCTAATCTTTGTATGTCCCTATATAGGATCACATTGTCTCTCCTATTAGAATGTAAACTCCTTAAAGACATGGGCTATTTGATTTTTGAATGCAACCCCAGCACCTGACACATCATGGATGACTGATCAGCGCTTGCCAATTTTCACCCACCAGCCTAGTAGACCAGGCATCCTGTCCTGGCAGCTCATAGACACCAAATGGACAGGCCCCACTGGCCACACCACTTCTGCTGCCACAGGCTCCACTGTCAGAGTCACTGTAGCACCTTCACCCAGGCTGCTGAGTCAGGTACAGGAAAGATGTGGGGAGGAACAGAAGAAGCAGTTAGCCTACTCTGATGGGGGGAGCACAAGACATTTCCTTTGTCTCCACTGCCACCTCAAGCCCAGCCTCTGATCCCTATCAGCTTCAATTGCCTGGCATCTCTAAGACAGAAGCCATGGCTTCAGTGGGAGAGAGATGAGGATGATAGCCAGAGGCCAGGAGACATGACTGGAGAGGGGAAATGACACGGAAGTCTGGTATAGGGCCTGTTAGACTGGAAGGGTCCAATGAGAGGGCAGCTTTTCTTCCTGCATCCTCACTAATCATCTCACACATACCATGAGTGGTCTGGAGACTATTGAGCTAGATCGATATGGAGATCATTGGCCTCTTATTCAATCAGAATGGAACCTCTGGAATTTGAGGGGCTTTCTCCCCATTTCTATTCCCCTTTTTCTCCTTGCCACCAATTAATCATCTACCTGGAGTGTCCTGAAGCTATAGCACTCAGCCTCTGGTTGGCACACAGTGCTAAAGAACAACAGAAAGTCACGTTTTCTATCATATTCCAAACAGGGCCAACTCATTTGCATTGCCCCCACACCACAGTGCAGGGGACGTCTTTGTATCTCAGACAGATTGTCTGCTTGGCTTTTGGCTGACTCCCTCGATATTTCCCTCTGACTTTGTACCAAGCTTCTGACAACACTAAATTTGGTTTGTTTCCTCCAAAGAGACTGCCTACGTTTGTATATGTGATAAACACTGCACTATGCTGCAGGGCGGGGGGAAACAGAGTCTTGGAGCTTTTTGAGAGGCCAGTCGCATCCAATGAGTATGATTTATTTATTTGCTGTGTATCTTCATTCTCTATGATGCCTTTTTTCCATGGAGCTCAGAAAGACAGACACAAAATAAACTAGCCCTCTCCACACACCCAAGAGCTAAGTAGAGTAGACAAGGGATGGGCTAGCAAACCAACTATAATAGGATTCGAAAGGAAAACTACCAAACAATGCTACTGGGTAGGGGAATTCTTCAGAATAGAGACCATTCCTTGACAAGAGCACAGCTCGCCACCACTCATCACGTGGGGCCCCTAGCCACGAGACCAAACAGACAAGTCAGAGCAGCCAAAGCTGAGACCAAAGAGGCTGAGGTCCACTCAGGATGCCACACCTAGGTTTGGCTTTCTTCTTTTTTCACAGAAAAGCTCTGAAGGCAGGCACTCCAACACATGCCTTCTCTGAAAGTGTCATGCTCAAAGTACCTGGATATGATAATCATTGGAAACTGATCCCTGGCCAGTAGAAGAGAAAAAGGATGACCCTGAAGAGGAACAGGTCTATGGTGATGACTCAAGAGCTACATCTGGCTATTCTCCACCATGGGGGAAATGCAGATGTGAGGTCAGGAAAGCAGATACCTGGCAAGGCCTGACAGGAGGTGACCCTTTCCCCACTAACACCCAAACCTTGAGGAGGAAACAGAAGGGAGAGAGGAAAGCTAACACCATCCATTTTCCCCTGCTTTCCAGAACCACCTTGCCTCCATCCCCTTTACTCCAGACTCTTTTGTGGCTCCAAAACATGAGTGCTAGGGTTGAGGGCTTGCCTACATCAGAGAACTCCAGAGCTGGAAGGAACCAGGAAGGTCAGCCACTCAAATCCACAGCTGAGCAACAACCACCCGTGAGCCTGGCAAATGGCCATCCAGCCTTGGTCTGAAGAAAGAACTCTAGCAAAGGAGGACATACTCCCTCTGAAAGCTGTCCTACTTGGGAATCGCTACAATCCGCAGAAAGGTTTCCCAACATCAAGCTCAATTTGCCCCTCTGCAACTTCTACTCACTGGTCGTAGTTCTGCTCGGAAGAGCCAAGCAGAATGAGGCTGTCCCTTCCACCCAGTGACAGCTATTCAAATAAAATCCAAAACAAATCTAGTAGAAAGACAATTGGGTCTGGAATCAGATTATTTCAGTTCAGATCTCACCTCTGATGCTTACTACATGTGTAAAGTTGGGAAAACCACTTAAGTACCCTGGCCCTCAATTTTCTCATCTGTAAAATAAAGGAGTTGGACCAGATGACCTCTAAGACCTTCTAGGTCCAGCTGTTCCAGGCTAAACATCCTGAGCTCCTCCCCATGATTTGCGTATAGCATGAGTGTAAGACTCCTTGGTTTCCCTCCTCTGACCCCCCTGTAGCTCACCACCATCCCAGCTTGACTGATCACTGCATATTAGGCCAGTTTTCAAATAACAGCCCTGCTGTGCCTGGACAGATACTCTGTCTACACTTCCTACGACTTCTTAGTGGGCAATGCCAGAGATTACAGAAACTTGGAGCTAGAGTAAAAGAAACAAACACATTCATGGCCAAATGTATCAACAAAGCAACCTTTGCTTAACCCACCTGACTGATTTATTTTTCTGGGAAAACACCTACCTGCCTCAGGCCAATTTTCCAGGCTGAGGGCAGAGCAAAAGAGTTTGTTAGTCCCTTGAATCCCCAAGAAGATTCCAGAATGGAGTAAGAAAGTCAGCAAATGGCAGAGCTTCCAGACAGGCCCTCATTTGATAGAAGAACCAAAGGCCCAGAGACAGGGGAAGTTGGGCTTTGCTTCTCCTCCAGTCACATCTCTTCCCTTCTCCCTCCTCCTCCTTCTGCCCTCTCTAGCTTTTGCTAAGTCCATGTGTCTGTCTACACTCATCTTTCCTGTTTCTTCTTCTAGCAGGGCTCTATTCGGTATTAAAGGTAAAGACTGCTTTCATGCATTAGGCCTCCTATCTGTACTTTCACTCCCACAAAAAGATCACTCTTGGAATGATGGACACCTACAACAGAGAAATTACAGGATCTTACAACATCCCTCATTAAGTGCCTAGTCTGACTATAGTTAGGGCCAGTCCTACTTCCATCTGACCATATGGAGGCAGCCAGGTAGTGTAGAAGATAGAGTGACTGACCTTGATTCAGGAAGATCTGAGTTCAAATCTACCCTTAGACACTTAAGTGTGATCCTAGGCAAATAATTTAATTTCTCTTAGCCTTAGGTTCCTCGCCTAACAAATAGGAATAATAATCCTATCTATTTCCCAGGGTTGTTGTGAGGATAATATAATATTTATAAATCAACCTTAAAATGTTAGCCATTATGAGAGCCCAGACCACTCAAGGCCAAAATGGAAGGTGTGCTCTTGGTGGGGGGGGGCAGGGGGCGAGAGAGCGGGAAGTGGGGAGATAAGGCATTATTCCCTAGAAGTAGACACTCCCCAGGGCAAGCACCATACTCCACAGAAACCAGACAGAAAGAGCCATGCCAAATCTCTATGCATCAAGCTTCCAAAACCCTTTCATTGTTGCTGGTACAACAAGCCAGGGTTCATTGCTCTCGTCTCCCTTCCTCTACACCATCTCTAGCACTACCGGTAACAAAAATAATGGGTCATGAAAGTGCCCAAGTCATAAGAAGGATGCCATCGGAGGCCACAAACCTCTATGGTGCAAGCTCACCTATGCTAGGACTGTCGCTATAAAGGGCCAAGACATCATCCAACTCAGAAAACAGCAGCTGGTGATTCTTTTAGCATTTAATGAAATTTACCAAGGCAATGTGTACTCACCTTCAGCCCTTTGGAAAATCTCAAGACACCAAGAAATGTTGGGTCCCACATGTCCACCACATGGAAGCCTAAGTAGAGGGCTCCCTGACAGCTTTATAACAAGGCCTTCTGGGCCCTACTCCAGATATAGTAGTCACCAAGAGAGCTGCACTGATCACCTATTAACTTTGGAAAGTCAGCCTCCCTTAGATGGGGTCCAGGATGAATATACCCCTTTGAGCCAAACGCCTATCTACCAAAGAATTCTCAGCAGGGTTCCAGCATACTTTGGCTATCATACTCTAGGTAAACAAAGTAAGGTTTGGGGAGGTCGATGATGAGTCCCAGATCACCTACCAGAGATCACGTGGGCAGAACAGAACAGCAGCATAGAAAGAACCTGTATAGATCATCCAATTCAAGGCCCTCATTGTAAAATAAATGGCATTCAGTGCCCTCCTGGGGACATTCGAGAGAGCAGAAGGTCACCTACCAGCCTAATGTGGTTTGAAAAAGATGAGAACGATCATCATTTAAAATACTTTCCCCTTCTTCCACAACAGTCCTGAAATTCTACCACTAGAAAGTCATTTCTTTAGCTTAAGACACTGACATTTCCTTTTCTTTTTTAATACAAATATCCCTGATAGGCACAGCACAGCTGTTACAAGTCATTAACACCTTAGTGTGAATTCATTTATCAGAGAGCTTTCCTCCTTGACAGCTAGCTTCAAGCAGTATACTGAGGGAATGGGAATTTTAATAGGTGTCAGATCCCCCTCTGAGTGATTAGTTCAATCGATAGACCTGAAGAGAAACCCCCTCCAGGGAAAGATTAGAAGGATCCAAAGCATCAGTGAAAACCTAGGCCCAGACCAATCAAGAGTTTCTTAAAATGTCAAAACTAAGGGTGTCAGAGTTCAAGCTAGGCGATTCTGTACCCAATGTGTCTGGGAAATGATTGCTTGTCTGCCACAATCTGCTTCCTCAAAGGTCTGCCTGACTTCACATGGCCTTGATTACAGGCCCTCCCAGTGTATGTTTGAGACTGCCCATTGCCCAAGGAGCCTGGGGGGTGGGGTGGCAGGGAAAAACTGGAAAATTGATAATAGGGAATTCAAGGGACAGAAAACCAAAATTCCAAGAACTGAGGAAGGTTCAAGGTAAACACACCCAGATCAGGACAACAGGGCCTCGCCTGGGAGTCCTGGAAGAGACAGAGCAGAAGCAAAAGGAGGTGGAAAGAAGAAATCAAAAACAAATTTGTCCAACTTCATCCCTCTGCCCAGGACTCCTATTTTGCCATAAACACTGGAACACTAAGAAACAGCACAGATATTGGAATTTTTGCACCAATGACACAGGGCTGCTCGCTACTCTGGATGCTGTGGTGTGTCCTGCCCCACCCCCCACCCCCAGACAGAGCCAAACCCCGAGCCAAGGAAAGCTTCCTTCACTTGCAGCCCTAGGCCCAGACACAACCCCAGGCCTGACCACTGGGGCCCTGGCCAGAGAAACCACCCCAAACCATACCTCCTCCTACAGCAACCCTATTATCATGCCTCTATCATTTGTAGAGCACTGACAAATTGAAGCAAGTGACAAGTCTGTTGCTAGATTCATTTGGCAAACCTCAATGCCAAGAATAAAATGGGAAATGTTTCAATTATTCCCCCCAAATGAAGGTCTTTCTTGATTCAACAAAGGACATATTATTCAACACAGACAAAAACCACTGCTGAGCTACACCGAACACAAAGATGATATTAAATAGACTGATATGAGAAGAGGGAAAGCAAGGCACGAGGCTGGTGCCCCTAGAGAATTCACCTCTCATTATTTAGCAGCAGCAGGGCCCTAGAATAGTTACACAAATAACTGCTAGTGGAAGCAGGCCTCAGTGTCTAGGAAAAAGGAAGAACAAGACCAGACGTTCCTTGAGGCATTTCTAGAATAACCTTCATATGTGGCTCTCCACAAACTGAACCGCAAGGGCTCAAAGAAATCTGAGATGAGTGGCTGAGCCATGCTCCCAAACAGAGTGGTGCTTTATTAAAATAGCAACTCAAACAAATCAGAGAAACAAGACTCAGAATGAACACAGCTAAACAGCCATATGCCAGCAGTCCATTCTCTAGAACGGCAATGGATGCTGCCCTATAAGGCTCCAAGACCTCAGGAATCATAGGTGTGGAGCTGGAAGGCACCTCAGACACGAGCCCTTTCATTTGACAGGAGGGGAAACTAGGGCCCAGAGAGGTCAAGTGATTTGTCTACTGTACTAAGTGGCAGAGCTGATATTTGAATACTCTAGCCTCAAATTCAGTCCATCTTCTGCTCTACCACACCACCTCTAGCAAAGGAGGTTAACAAAGGTGGTCACTAAATACATTGAAATGTAGGTTCCATACCTCCACTACTCAACACCCTCCCATCATACATCTGCACATGTACATATATATATATATATATATATATGTATATATATATATATATATATATATGTATGTATATGTGTGTATATATCTATATATTTTGCTCAAATCAAGAGGTGCAGAGAAAGTAAAAATAGATGTGCACAGAGATATGTATGCCTAGAAGGTTCTCTACCAATCATGGTAAATTGAGGAGTGTACAAAGCCCTAGACTGACCAAATGACAGAATTTCAGGGTCGAAAAGAACCTTGAAGGCCATCAATTCCCCTCTACGCAGTGCCCAAACCTCTCCCCTCCAACACCAACATGTAAGGGCTCATCTAGTCTTTACTTAAAGGTCTTTTCCCATGAGCAAGAACCCACCATCCTCCATGACAGCTCGTTCTACTTTGGGATAACTGTTCAAAAAGCTTTATTAAGCTGTTCTAGAAACAGTAGTTTAAGTGGTGCTGCAGTGTGGGGCCTGAAGTCAGGAAAACTCATCTTCCTGCCTCAGATACTTCCCAGCTGTGTGATCCTGGACAAGTCATTTAATCCTGTTTGCCTCAGTTTCCTGTAAAATGAACTGGAAAAGAAAATGGCAAAACCACTGCAGTATCTCTGCCCAGAAAACCCCAAATGAGGTCACAAAGAATCACACACAACTGAAATAACTCAACAACAAAAAGGTTTTCGAAATCAAAGAACTCAAAAGAAAACTGGAACAATCTGCCCTCAAAGAGTTCTTCTTCGAATGTGGGGAAAAGAGCATGGATACAGAGAGCTAAATAGAAAATATATACATATGTGTGTATGCGCATATATATGTATATATGGGGAGAAGCAGAACTAAGAGGGAGGGGGAGTGGTAGAGAGCAATGGCAGCCCTGCGTAGGAGATGGAATTTGAGTTGGGTCTTCAGGAGAGTCAAGTACTCTCTCAGGTAAAGAAGGGAGGGCATCCCAGACGTGGAACACCTCTCATGCAAATGTTCAGAGAGGAGACAAAACACCATTTATAAGAAAGATCTAGGAGGCTGTTTTGTTTGGAACAGAGACTGCACAAATAGGATGATATGAAATCAGTTTGGAAAGGAAGGGTGGAGCCAAAGTGGAAATGTCTCTAAATGCCAAATGGAGGAGTGGAGAAGGCAGCAGAGTACAATGGATAGAGCACTGGACTTGGTAGATTCTGAGAATGACCTTCTTTCAAACCTTGCCTCAGACACCTACAAGCTGTGTGACCCTGAGAAACTCATGTCACTTCCTTGTGTCTTGGTTTCCTCATCTGTAAAATAAGGGAGTTGACCTCTGAACTAATGGTCGGTTAGGTCTTTTCTGGCTCTAACTCTATGACCCTGGGAGTTTGCATTTTATCCAAGAGGCTACAGGGAACCACGGATACTTCTTAAGGAAGTAAAGTGACATGAGCAGACCTGTGTCTTAGGAACACCAGTTTGACAGCTGTGTGGTGAATGAACAGGGCGGGGCCTGGAAATTGGAGGCACGAAGGTCAACTGGGATGCTATTTCAATAATCCAAACAAAAGGTGATAAAGAGCCCTAATTAAGCTGGGGGGTCATCTCAATGGAGAGAAGAGATTAAATGTGAAAGAGGTGGGAGATGTCCAATTAGCAAGGCTTGGCCACGACAGGGATGTCAGGGGGAGGGAGAATTAAAAGGCAAGGAAGCCTCCAGCTGTGAGAAACTGACATTCCTGACAGAGGTAAAGGCAGTATTGGAGGAGGAGTGGGCTTAGGGGGAAAGACACTGAGTTCCGCTTGGGTTATGTTGAGTTGGAGATCCTAGGAGACATCTAGGTGATGTCCAACAAGCCATTGTAATGTGTGTCTGGAGCTCAGAAGAAAGGCAAGGACTGGACAGCTCGATTTATAAGGTATTGAAATAGGAGTATTAGTCAAACTAATGAGCTAATGAGATCACCAAGAAAGAATGGGTAAAGAAAGAGAAATGGACTGACATAGAGCAGGTGGGACTGAGTAACAATCATGCAAAGGAGGCTGATGAGAAGGCTGCCCAGATAGCTAGGTAGAGACCCAGGAGAAAGCTGAGAGAGCACATGTCTAGCAAAAAAGGGTGGTCTGCAGCATCTAGTGCACAGAGAGGTCTGCAAATTTCACCTACTCTCTTCGTTTGGCCACCTGTGGTCAAGCAGAACAACTCCAATCCATTCTGCCTGGTTCTTGGCACACTGTAAGAGCTTAATAAATTCTTTTCCTCCATCCATCCATCCATTCATTCTGTACGACCCAGATCTACACTATGTATTTGTTTATTGCTTCCTATTCTTGGAGGACCTGGGGGTGGGAGTGGGGGTGGGGGGGTTGAAAGGAGGAAAGGGAACAAATAACTCAATAGGATGGTACTAGAGGGCAAAGAAAATGTCCAGTTCTGTAGAG
The DNA here is from genome assembly GCA_028658325.1 of Potorous gilbertii. Classification (NCBI taxonomy): domain Eukaryota; kingdom Metazoa; phylum Chordata; class Mammalia; order Diprotodontia; family Potoroidae; genus Potorous; species Potorous gilbertii. The sequence continues at coordinate 2,272 of JAQQSK010007811.1, read as the reverse complement.
ATTAAACCAAGTGGTTACTAGGTTTTCATCTTGAATGAAATCTTCGATGGCTAACTACTGCCTCCATTATCCCAGACTCTCACATCGACTTTTTGCCCTCAGAGTAGAAATATTCAGAAGATGAAGTACCTTCTGACTACAATGTACTTTGCGTTCTTAGGAAAACTCAAGGGTTGTAAAAGGAAGATAGTGAAGAAAGGTAGATTTGAAAGATAACTAGATTACCCACTCACAGATAATAGCAACTGTCATAAAAGCAGCTTTAGGGGGTTTTCCTCACCACGTGCCAATAAATTCCCTTCAACTGGTACAAACAGAGCATATGGAAGACTTAAGAATGAGGAAGGAAGATTCTGAATTGGTTTATATCTCTAAGCAAATGGCTTCTGGGGCAAGGGGCTTTCAACTTGGCCCTCTGAACATAAATATGTGGGGGTCAAGTTAGTCAATATAAGCAAAGAATATTTCCACTAAAAATAATTGTCAAGGCCTCTATTGATTCCAAGAGAAATGACAAGGTTTTTTTAGAAAAAACCATAGATTTCCGTCGTTAAAGGAAATAGTCTTGTGTGTAATCCTTCTGTATGAGAGTCAATGAACCTCGTAAACCTTTGCATTGAACAATGATAAAAACAATGAGCCTGAATCAGACTTGTATGGGAGTGGGAAAGTAAAGAGAGGTCCCTCCTTACTGCTGTGGGCCAACATTTATATGGTCTTTATGAGGCAGGAGTACAGAGCTGAAAGAGTTAAGTGCTCAGGTTCATGTTTGCTGGTATAGAAGTCAAGGGAGTAAAGTGAAGCATGGCTGAGGTGAGGCCTAGAAACAGGGCAACTGAGGCAACCACTAAATATAAAAGCTCTGAAAATGAGAAGGTTAATTATAAGCAAGGCAGATGACAAAAAATGGCCAACGTAGAACATTAAATATTCACAAATTAGGACAGCACAGACCCCAGGGCAGGAGTTCCAAATCTGACATGTCAATCTTCTGATGAACCTGTGATCTCATTAACGTGGGCGTACATCCAATGCTGCAAATCACAGCCATTCCCTTTCTTGTCGTCCTGTGAGCTTCTTGTCCACATGTTTCAGTACTCATCCACAGGGCCAACCAACATGCCAGAGCCTTCCTGTGCATCTCTTGACAAAGAATGGATACCAATGGAGTACAAGAGCTGTCCAACAGCTCACATTCTTACTTGGTGAATGGCCAGTCTCCTTTTCTGTTCAGAATGTGGTCTTGTGCCTGGAATGTGTCTCTCTATTGCCCTTTGGGTGACAAGTAACTTGAAATCTTCAGTAATAGTGGTATCATATGACTCACAAAAATACAACATCATTAGAAGAATACTGATACTTAAAAGATGAGAATCTTTGCAATAGAAGCATGGGGATTTTAAGAGCATTGTCGAATTTGTCTTAAAAATGAAATCCAGGGAAGGTGGCCTAGCCCTACCAGATATTAAAATGTATTATAAAGCAGCAATCATCAAAACCACTTGGTACTGGCTAAGAAATAGAGGTTAGGTGGAAGAGGTTAGGTACTCAAGATACAGTAGTCAATGAATATAGCAGCCTACTGTTTGATAAACCCAAGGACCACAGCTTCTAGGATAAGAACTCACTGTTCGACAAAAACTCCTGGGAAAACTGAATAACAGTGTAGCAGAAACTGGGCATAGACCATACACAAGAATAAAGTCCAAATGAATACATGATCTAGGTATAAAAACTGATACTATAAACAAATTGGGGAAACAAGGAATAGTGCATTTGTCAGATGTATGGAGAATGGAAAAATGTAGGACCAAACAAGAGATAGGGAACATTATGAAGTAAAAAATAGATAATTTTGATTATATTACATTGAAAAGTTTTTGCACAAACAAACCCAATGCAACCAAGATTAGGAGGGAAGCAGAAAATGGGAAAGAATTTTTGTAACTAATGTCTGTGATAAAGGCCTTATTTCTAAAATATAGAGAGAACTGAGTCAAATTTACAAGAATACAAGTCATTCCCCAATTGATAAATGGTCAAAGGATATGAACAGGTACTTTTTGGAGGAAGAAACCAAAGCTATCTATAGTCATATGAAAAAATGCTCTAAACCACTATTGATTAGAGAGATGCAAATCAAAACAACTCTGAGGTACCACATCATACCTATCAGCTTGGCTAACATGATAAAACAGGAAGATGATGAATGTTGGAGAAGATGTGGGAGAGTTGGAACACTAATTCATTGTTGGTGGAGCTGTGAGCTGAT
>JAQQSK010007810.1:0-13804 GCA_028658325.1 Potorous gilbertii | reverse complement strand
TCTGTCCAATGTACCCAAAAAAATGTAAGTACCTTTTAGAGAAGTGACTATTCCTTACTTTTCTTTGTATTCATTAAAATACGATTTTTTTCAAGAGCAAAGAGTGGGATTTTCTTTGTTTGTTTTGTTTAGTTTCTTTTTTTTTACTTTCGTTATATTTTCCAGTGCTTGATATAATCCTGATACAGAGTAAATGTTTAATAAATGCTTATTGACTAACTGAAAAAAATTATTTATACCTGCTAAGTTTTGGAGCTCTATTTCTTGATGTTGGAATGCAATTGAGATATGTTCTGTTATTTAATTTATGTTGATCAAAGAATAGTTTATTTCTGAAGCTATGTTCTAGTAACCAGTTTCTTTAAAGAGAGTAGGCACGACTCAGAAATATTAGCTTATAAGAATGGAAGATTTTTAGAGCCAGAAGCTGTTCATTGGCCCCAAGGCATGTCTGTTTTCTATTTTTAGCTCTCTTCATGTATGCCAGTTTCAATTCAATTGAATTCAATAACGATCTAAACAACATCTATGGGCAAAATACTACTATCACTACTGTGTATAAAAAGACAAAAACAGACACCCCTATCAATGAGAATTTTCATTCTACTGGGAGTAAACAAATTAGCTAATAAAAACAGAAGTTTTACTAAGCTCCTGCTGCATAACAGACAGTATACTAGATATCAGAGGATTCAAATATAAAATTGACTTATTTCTGCCTTCAAGGAATTTACATTCAGCAAGGGAGATATTTTTCACATTTAAGTTAATACAGACAACATACAATATAAATTCAAAGTGATTTCAGGAGAATGGTCAGGGTGTGATGTGGTACAGTAAACTCAAATGGGTTTTTGCAGAGCCCACTGTTAAATTTTCAGTGTGAGCATTTATACCTCCATGGAAATCAGAAAATGCTACAAATCAATGATGGATTCATTGTTCTATTGATTGCTTAGACTTAAAGCAATGAAGAAAATATTAAAAATTGCAGATTAAATCTAGAAATGTCATGTTTTTAAAGAAGCTGTTTGCTAAATATTACTAGCACATCCCTGGGAGGGTGGACACAAACTGAGGGAAAGAGGAAAGCACCTCTTCAAGGAAGAGACTCAAATCAAAGTAGGGTGCCAATAGGCAGAGTTGAAACAGGAAAATATTCTAGGCATGAAAAGCAATTATGAAAAAGTATTGAATCAAATCAGATGCAATTTAACATATTAGGAAAAAGTAAGGCAGTTTGGTTTTAACTTAGAATGGTGGAGGAGGGGTGGATAATATATAATCAATATCAAAAGGATAGATGCTCTTGAGAGAAGTAATCTAGGGGGAAAAAACAATAATAATTTGAATTATGAGTCAGGAAGTCCCTAGTATTTAACAAAATATTGTAGTTTTGCATTTAACAAAAAGTAATATATTACAAAAGGCAGAGGAGGTAAAGATTGAGAGCATTCCAGTAAAACAACCTATTCAGAGGAAAGTGATGAAATTTCAGTAAATATCAAGTAGGTCATTTGATATGAAACACAGTATGAGAGAAACTAATGGGAAATCAGCCTACAGATAGATGGGAGTCAGATTCTGGCGGTATTTGATCATCGAACATAAGACTTTTTTACACTGGAAGCAGCAAGGAGTCTTGAAGATTCTTCCATAGGGCAATGACATGGTCAGACCTGTGCTTTACAAATATCCATTTGGCAGTTATATGAAGTTGTATTAGAAAGAAGAGAAACAAGAAACAGGGAGATAGATAAAGAAGGTATGGCTGTAGTTAAGACAAATGGTAGTGATAGCATGCATTAGCATGTTAACTCTGAACACAGAGAGAAAAGAAGTACAATTGATTCTATGCTGCCAGAATTAATAGGACTTGGCAAATGATGAGATTGGGGGTTAGAGTTATGAGAAAGAGGGAGGAGTTGAGGGTGACACCCAGAATGTGAGCTGAAGATGACCAAAAGGAGAGTGATAGCCCTGATAGAAAGAGGGAAATTAGAAAATGGATTTTAGTATTGGGAAGAAAAGGAAGGAAATAGTTGGCAGGCAATAAAGGAGAGAAGGTGGTAGCAAGAAACCAGAATCAGCTTACTGAAGGAAATATTAGTTATGTGAAAAAATATGTAGCAGCAAATAATCATATAATAGAAGGTTGTTGGATGAATGACCTAAATCAACTCTAGAAAATTGTACTGTGGTGAAGGCTGACATAATTTTTCAAAGTATTTTTCTTTTAATAGCAATATAGAATAGTCAACTATATATCAATTCATGCAAAAAGTAATGAAGTGACAAAGATCCAAAGATGAGTTTTCCCAAGGATTAAGTATGAAGAAATGTGAAAAATTTAATAGGAGAAAACAAATGGAAAATAGATAGTAATCTTTTAGAAGTAATTGGGGAAGGTCGAAAGTATAAAAGAGGTGAGAAAATCAACCTGTCCTTAGAGAAGGGAAGGGGCCATTAAAAATTAGATAAAAGAATAAGTCAGACAATAAAGTCTAGACAGAAGACAAGGTTGGATGCCTGAAAGGTGTGGAAGATAGCTCTAGGAAGACAGGGAAAATAAATACATAGAACATGAGAAGTAGATAGAGTAAAATATATGACAGGCAGAAAGCAAAGTTAGTAGACAATATAAATCTGTCATCTCAAGAAGTCTGGTGGGGACTCAAGTGAATGATAAATTCAGTTTCAATGACTTTTCCAGGGAAAGCATCTTGAAAATATTGCCAAAGGACATAGCAAACAAGTCAAACATGGTTAATGGGAACACAATGGGACACAGCAGGAGAGATTTTCAGTTTCATTTCCTTTCAGAGAAGTCAGAAAGTGAAAACCTGTGAGATAATTCAGGAAATTCATCAATCAACCTCCTAGAGCCATTATCTGCACCTGATCACTTGAAAGTATTCACTCAATTAGTCCTTAAGACTTTGGTTGAATGTTTCAATATTTGAAGAAATTAACTATAAATTAATTTCTAATCACCAGTGAAACCTAAGATATTATATAGAGGGCCACCCTTGGAGTCAGCAAGAGTTGGTTCCAAATCTTGCTTTTGATTCAAATGTGCTCTACGGCCATGGCCAAGACAATTAACCTCTCAGTTCTTGATCTAACTTTCCTAAGACTAAATTGCTGATGAGTTGCTGATCACATTCGTAATGGGAAAGTTTCTACTCTTGGAGTTCATTACATTATTGAAAAGATAATCTTCAAGGATATAAAAATTAAGTGTAATATTTGTCAGTTCATAACTCATATCCCATTTGGAATTGGCCTATTGAGGTATACAGGCCAAACTATCATGGAGAGGGGTGGAAGAATAGGATTTCACTGAGGTAGGATTTGTCAGTATATGGTAACAAACGCAGATAGCAGAAAGAAGGTTAATACATTAATCTCAGGGTAAAATCCAGTAAGAGAGAAAGGTCATGCCAATGGTAATAGGCTTAGCTTTCAGTCTGGGCTTGATATTTACACTTAAGAGACAAAAATAAAAAGTGGACATGAAATGATATGGCCCTTCTTTTACAATCTCATTTCTATCCTTTTTTAGTATGACTAAATCCTTTTTCCTCTCTCTCTCTCTCTCTCTCTCTCACACACACACACACACACACACACACACACACACACACACACATTTCTCTTCATAGAGACAGTTTTTATTACTTTATTACTCAGGCATCAAATTCCCTACAAATATCCCCCAAATTCATAGTGCAATCTAACATGGCCATCTAATATGAAGTTCTTCATCTTCATTACTACTTCCTTAAACCTGTCATCATCATCACCAACAACTTCATCACAGAAGGTATGCATCTTTCTCAATATCTACCTATAACATTCTCTAATATCTGCATTTTGAAGACCTCTTGCTCCAACACACCCGTGAGCAAACAACTCACTTTTCTCCTATATTATCACATGATGTAATCTCAGAGACAGTAAAGACCTTTGAGATTATATGTCCTAAAGTGTTCCATCATCCTTAGAAGTGATTTAGCCCAATCTTTCCACTCATGTGTGATTATACAGAATCTTTTCTACCCCTGGAATGCAATCACTGCTTTCCTCTTACCTCTTAGAATACTCAGTTCAAATATTGAGCCATTTCCAGATCCTCTCCAGTTTCTAGTTCTTCTCCTCCAAAAATTACGATGTATTCATTCTGCACATGAGAGGCAGCCTGGTGTAACACCTAGAAGGCTGACCCCAGAGTCAAGAAAACCTGAGATACTTCCTCTTGCACAACATGTCTATTCCTAGACAAGTTACTTAATCTTTCAGTATCCCAAGTAATTTCTAATATTATAGGGTGCAAAGAAGGTGTTGAGTTATAAGTATAGGAAGTTCTTCATGTGATAGGTACAAAATGAAAAAATAATAGGTCTAGTTTTTTTAATTAAATAAATTTGTATAGTTTTCTCTATAAAGCATGTACTTCCCCCTATAGCTCCTTGAGAGGAAGAATGGATTCAATTTTGTATTTGAATTCCCTAGGCATAGCTCAATGTCTGGTACAAAACAGATGATTCATAATTTTCTTGTTGATTGACTGTTTGATTCTATCTGAAAGACCCCTGATCTATCTGAAAGACCCCTGATTCTATCTGAAAGACCCCTGATCACTCAGTTCCCTTTTGAATATTACTTATGATACAGAACTCATGACTTCCTGAGGAAATTCATCCCACTTATTGACAAACTTAATTTTTAAAATGTTTTTTTCCTTATATAGGGCTTAAATTTGGATTCTTAATCCATGTCTCAAAATTCTGTCTTCTTTGCATATAAACCCATTCATAACCACTCCTTTGAGCTCTAAATCAATACTTTTATCTATCTAAAAGGCAACTATACTTGGATTTCCCATAGTAATCTCAAATTTATCATAACTTAAACTGAGTAAAGTATCTTCAAGAAAAATTAAAAGACATACATGAACTAATTCAAAATGAAGTAAGCAGAAAAAAGAAAACATTTACACAGTAACTACACCAAGGTAAATGAAGGAATGTACATACACAAATATCAAAAGGGTTTTTTCCCCAAATACCTGTAAAAATTACTCTAAACAAATTCTAGAGCTAAAGAACACACAAAATGACAGAGTGAAATAAATTTCCACTCCAAGGCAACCTGGAAGGTTGATGTGAAGGGTATATTTCACCAGAAGAGTGGGCCATGCCAGCACAGACAGGATGGAACAAACCTCAGGGGATGGAATCACTGGCAACTGTGGCAGTTTCCAGGCTTTTCAACCCACAAATGTGAAAGACAGCAGAGAAAGCCAGTGGGAAAACTCTGTGGCACCTGGATGAAAAGGGAGCACAGACCTGACTAGGGTGCAACTCCAGCTTCAGGGTTAGGGAGGTGGTTGTGGTTGCAACAGGTGGTGGCAACAGCAGCAGCAGCAGCCATAGTAGCAGCAGCAGTCATAGCAGCAGCAACCACAGCAGCAGGGACTGTTTCCAGAGCTCTGGGCCCACAGATGGTGAGGGATTGAGCAGTTGATAGGAAACTCCTAGAGCCTGGGACAGTAAAGTCACACCCATGCCTACTGGAAGCAGAATCCCTCCTTTACAAAGAGGTAAAAAATCAAACATTTGGCTGAGAAGATGAATAGCATAAAAAACTAAGACTACAGAATCTTACTTTGGTGACAGAGAAGATCAAAACATACAACCAGAAGAAAACAACAAAGTGAAAAACCCTACATCAAAAGCCTCCAAGAAAAATATGAATTGGTTTCAGGCCATGGAAGAGCTCAAAAAGAATTTTGAAAATCAAGTAAAAGAAGAAAAGGAAAAACTAAGAAGAGAAATGAGAGTGATGCAAGAAAATCATGAAAAACAAGTCAACAACTTGCTAAAGGACACTCAAAAAAGTACTGAAGAAAAATAACACCATAAAAAATAGACTAACTCAAATGGCAAAAGATGTCCAAAAAGTCAATGAGGATAAGAATGTCTTACAGAGCGGAATTAGACAAATGGAAAAGTAGGTCCAAAAACTCACAAAGAAAATAATTCCTTAAAAATTAGAATGGAGAAAACAGAAGTTTATGACTTTATGAGAAATAAAGAAATTATAAAACAAAACTAAAAGAATGAAAAAATAGAAGACAACATAAAATGTCTCATTGGAAAAAACCACTGACCTAGAAAATAGTTCCAGGAGAGATAATTTAAAAGTTACTGGACTACCTGAAAGCCATGATCAAAAAAAAGAGCTTAGACATCTTCTTTCAAGAAATTATCAAGGAAAACTGCCTTAATATTCTAGAACCAGAGGGTAAAATAGAAATGGAATGAATCTACCAATTCTTGAAAGAGATCCCAAAAGGAAAACTTCTAGGAATAGTGTGGCCAAATTCTAGTGTTCCCAAGATGAGGAGAAAATAATACAAGCCAGAAAGAAACAATTCAAGTACTGTAGAAATACAATCAGGATAACACAAGAACTAGCAACTTTTTACAATAAGAGGTGGAAGGGCTTGGAATGTGATATTCTGAAGATCAGAGAAAGTAGAATTAAAACCAAGGATCATCTACCCAATAAAATTTAGTAAAATACTTTAGGGTAAAAAATGAATATTCAATAAAATAGAGGACGTTCAAGGATTCTTTATGAAAAGATCTGATCTGACTAAAAAATTTGACTTTCAAATACAAGAATCAAGAGAAACATGAAAAGGTAAAAATGGAAGATAAATCATAAAGGACTTCTTAAAGCTGAACTGTTAACATTCCTACATGGATAGATGATATTTGTAACTCATGAGACCTTTCTCAGTATTAGGGTAGTTGGAGGAAAGATAGATAGATAAAAAGATAGACGGATAGATAGAGGGCATAGGTGACTTGAAAATGAAAGGATGATGTCTAAAAAAATAAAATTAGATACAAAAATACAAGTCATTCTCCAATTGATAAATGGTCAAAGGATATGAACAGGCAATTTTCAGAAGAAGAAATTAAATATCTCTGTAGTCATATAAAAAATGCTCTAAATCACTTTTGATTAGAGAGATGCAAATCAAAACAACTCTGAGGTACCACATTACACCTATCAGACTGGTAAACATGACAGAACAGGAAGATGATAAATGCTGGAGAGGATGCAGGAGAGTTAGAATACTAACACATTGTTGGTGGAGCTGTGAGCTGATCCAATCATTCTGGAGAACAATTTGGAACTATGTCCAAAGGGCTACAAAAATATGCATACCCTTTGACCCAGGAAATGGAAAAGGGTCCCACATGTACAAAAATATTTATAGCAGCACTCATTGTGGTGGCCAAAAACTGGAAAACCATGGGATGCTTATCAATTGAGGAATGGCTGAATAAGTTATGGTATATGAATGAAATAGAATATTATTGTGCTAGAAGAATTGATGAACAGGAAGACTTCAGAGAGGCCTGAAAAGATTTATATGATCTGATGCTGAATGAAAGGAGCAGGATCAGGAGAACTTTTTGCACAGCAACGACCACAGTGTGCGAGAGCTTTTTTCTGGTAAACTTGGAACTTCACTGCAATGCAAGGACTTAAAAAAAATTCCCAATGGTCTGCTAAGGCAAAATGCCTTCCACATCCACATAAAGATCTATGGAATTCAATCGCAGAATGTAGCAGATCACTTTTTGTGTGTTGATTGTGTTTTGGTTTGTTAGATGATTGCTCCCATTCATTTTAATTCTTCTACACAGCATGACTATAGTGAAAGTTTATTTAATAGGAATGTATGTGTATAACCTATATAGTATTGTATGCCATCTTGGGGAGAAAGGGGAGACATAGTGGGGAAGGAGGGAAAAATTAATTTAAGTTGCATGGTAGTGATTGTGGAACACTGAAGATAAAATTAATTTAGAAAAAAACAAAAATAAATAAAATTGGGGTGAATGAGGAATATATTGGGAGAAGAAGAAAGGGAGAGATAGAATGGAGTAAATTATCTCACACAAAAGAGGCAAGAAAAAGATTTCACAATGGAAGGGAAGAGGGAGGAGGTGAGAGGGAATGAGTGAATCTTACTCTCATCTGATTTGGTGTAAGGAGGAAATAGGATACACACTCAATTGAGTATCATACCCTACAGAAAAGTAAAGGGCAAAGGCATGGGGGGATGATAGATGGAGGGCAAATTGGGAGAAGGGATATTCAGAAGCAAATACGTTTGAAAAGGGACGGGGCAAAGGAGAAAACAGAATAAGTAGTGGGTGGGGTAGGATGGAGGGAAATATAGTTAGTATTTCGCAACATGACTATTATGGAAGTGTTTTGCTTAACTACATATGTATAACCTATGTTGAATTGCTTGCCTTCTTTTTATTTCAAAGTTCTTAAGGGTCCTTTTTTTTAAATTGTTTTATTTGTTTTCAATGTTCTACAAGCACTTCCACATAACTTAGAATTTTTTTTCACTCCTTCCCTCTCTTTCCCCACTTCCTCCTCCCTCCCTGAGAGGCCACAAATTTTATATAGGTTCTACATATATTTTTCTATTAAATACATGTTCACCTTAGTTATGTTGCATAGAAGAATAAGAATAAACGGGAGAAATCATAAAAAAAGCCTAATACAAAAGAAAATGATCTGCCTCATTCTGTGATTGAATTTCACAGTTCTTTCTCTGGATGTGCAAGGCATTTTGCCTTAAGAGACCATTGGGAATTTTTTAAGTCATTGCATTGTAATGAAGTTCTAAGTCTACCAGAAAAAATTCTCACACACTGTGGTTGTTGCTATGTACAAAGTTCTCCTGGTTGTTCTCCTTTCCCTCAGCATCAGTTCATATAAGTCTATCCAGGACTCCTTGAAGTCTTCCTGTTTATCATTTCTTATAGCACAATACTATTCTACTACATTCATACACTACAATTTATTCAGCCATTCCCCAATTGATTGGAATCCCCTTGATTTCCAGTTTTCAGCTAACACAAAGAGTGCTACTATAAATATTTTTGCACTTGTGGGACCTTTTCCCATTTTTATTGTCTCTTGGGGATGCAGTCCTAGAAGTGGTATTGATGGGTCAAATGGTATGCACATTTTTGTAGCCTTTGGGCGTAATTCCAAATTGCTCTCCAAAATGAGTGGATCAACTCACAGTTCCACCAACAATGAATTAGTGTTCCAACTCTCCTACATCTTCTCCAACATTTATCATCATTCTGTTGTGTCATGTTAGCCAATTTGATAGGTGTGATGTGGTTTCTCAGAGTTGTTTTGATTTGCACAAATCTAATCAATAGTGACAGAGAATTTTTTCATATGACTATAGATACCTTTAATTTCTTCTTTTGAAAACTGCCTGTTCATATCCTTTGACCATTTAGCAATTGGGGAATGACTTGTATTCTTGTACATTTGACTCAGTCCTTTATATATTTTAGAAATGAGGTCTTTATCACAGACACACGTTACAAAAATTCTTCCCCAGTTTTCTGCTTCCCTCCTAATCTTGGTCATATTAGGTTTGTTTGTGCAAAAACTTTTCAGTTTAGTGTAATCAAACAACCATTTTGTACTTCATACTGTTTTCTATCTCTTGTTTAGTCAAAAATTCGCCCCTTCTCCATAAATCCGATAAATACACTATTTATTGCCACTAATTTGTTTAAAGTATCAATTTATATACCTAGATCATGTACCCATTTGGAATTCATTCTTTTGTACTGTGTCAGGCATGGGTCTATGCTTAGTTTCTGCCACATTGTTATCCAATTTTCCCATCAATTTTTGTCAAACATTGATTACTTATCCCAGAAGCTGGGGTCCTTGGATTTGTCAAACAGTAGATTGCTATATTCATTGTCTACTGTGCCCTGAGTACCTACCATATTACACTCATCTTCCCTTCTGTTTCTGAGCCAGTACCAAGTGATTTTGATAATTGCTGCTTTATAATACAATTTGAGATCTGGTAGAGCTAGACCACCTTCCCTAGCATTACTTTTCATTACTTTCCTTGATATTCTGGACCTTTTGTTCTTCCAGATGAACTTTGATATTATTTTTTCTAGCTCTACAAAATAATTATCTGATAGCTTGATTGACATGCCACTAAATAAGCAAATTAATTTAGGCAGAATTGTCAATTTTATTATATTGGCTTGGCCCACCTCTGAGCAACTGATGCTTTTCCACTTACTTAGATCTGACTTTACTTGTATGAAAAGTATTTTGTAATTTTGTTCATATAGTCCCTGGGTTTGTTTTGGCAGGTAGACCTCCAAATATTTTATAGTGTCTACCATAACTGAAAATGGGATTTTTCTTTCTATGTCTTGCTGTTTGGCATTGGTAGTAATATATAGAAATGCAGAAGATTTGTGTGGGTTTATTTTGTAACCTACAACTTTGCCAAAGGTGTTTATTATTATTTTTTACTTGATTCTCTGGTATTCTCTAAGTATATCATCATATCATCTGCAAAGAATGATAACTTAGTTTCTTCTTTGCCTATGCTAATCCCTTCAATTTCTTTTTCTTCTTTTATTGCTACAGCTAACATTTCTAGTACTATACTGAATAATAGTGGTGATAATGGACATCATTGTTTCACCCCTGATCTTTTTGGAAATGCATCTAGCTTATCTTCATTGCTTATAATGCTTGCTAAAGGTTTGAGGTGGATGCTGCTTATTATTTTATATAAAGTTCCAATTATTCCTAGGTGCTCTAGTGTTTTCAATAGGAAAGGGTGTTGTATTTTATCAAAAACTTTTTCTGTATCTATTGAGATAATCATTTGGCTTCTGTTAGTTTTGTTGTTGATATAATCAATAATGTTAATAGTTTTCTTAATATTGAACCAGCCCTGCATTTCTGGTATAAATCCTACCTGATCATAATTTATTATTCTCATGATAAGTTACTGTACTCTTTTTGCTAAAATCTTATTTAAAATTTTTGCATCTATATTCCTTAAAGAAATTGGTCTCTTATTTTCTCTCTCTGTTTTGACTCTTCCTGGTTTCAGTATCAAAAACATATATTTATAATAAAAAGAATTTGGGAGGACTCCTTCTTCTTCAGTTTTCCCAAATAGTCTATATAGTATTGAAATTACCTGTTCTTTAAATGTTTGATAGAATTAACATGTAAATCCATCTGGCCCTGGATATTTTTTCCTAGGGAGTTCATTAATAGCTTGTTCAATTTCTTTTTTCTGAGATGGGATTATTTAAGTGTTCAACTTCCTCTTCTCTTAATCTGGGCAATTTATATCTTTTAAAATAATCATCCATCTAATTTAGATTGTCAAATTTATGGGCATAAATTTGGGCTTTGTAATTTCTAATTATTGTTTAAATTTCCTCCTCATTGGAGGTGAGTTCTACCCTTTCATTTTTGATATTGGTCATTTGGTTCTCTTCTTACTTTTTAAAAATTAAACTGATCAAAGGTTTTGTTTTTCCAATTTTTCCAGTTGTTTTTCCATTTTCCCATTGTTTTTCCAGTTAGATATTTTACATTTTCTTCTAACTTTTCATTCTTTAGGATCTGTTTGTTTGATTCTTGATGTCTTTTAGAGTCATGAGATTCTACTTGCTCAATTCTAATTTTTTCAAATTGTTTTCTTCAGTTAACTTTTACATTTCCTTTTCCATCTAATTGTTCCTTTAAAAGAGTTATTTTCACCAGTTAGGTTTTGTACTTCCTTTTCCATTTGTCCAGTTTTCCTTTTTAAGGAGTTGTTCTCTTCAATTAATTCTTTTTTTCATTTTTTAAAAAACATTGGCCAATTTTTCTTCTGTTTCTCTAATTTCCATTTTAAAATACTTCCTGAGTTCTTCCAAGAAGGCTCTTTATGCCTCGGACCTGTTCATATTCCCTTCTGAAGTTTCAGATTGATGTACAGTCTCAATGCTGCCCTGTTTGGAATCTTTGTTTTGCTCCCTGTCCCCATCAAAATATTCTATGGTCTTTTCTTTTCTGTTTTGCATCTTACTCATGATAATAACCCTTTTCCTGACTTTTACATTAGATCTCTTTATCTGTGGCACAAGGAGCTCTGTCTCACAGTTCTTGTGCTTAAAACTTGAGGTTCTGTGTGTTGTGGCTGCTGGTTCTTTCAGCTACATATTAAATGCCGCAGCTTAACTGGTGCTGAGCTGGCTGGTGTTTGAAAGCAGAGGCCAGGGGAGATCTTTTTGAATTTTCTCCACAATTACCCTAGGGTTAACTCATTAATTGTGGGGGCAGGGTGGTCTGGACTCAGGATATTCCCAGAGCATAGGCAAGCTCAGCTGTCTGAGCTAGTGTCTTCTTGATTTCACTAGGCTGCTGAACCATGCCTGGGTCCTGATGATGACAGCTGCTAGCTTCACTCCCCTAGGATTCTGGATTTTCTCCAGGTTTGTTGAGATGGGGCTGTCTGACACAGCTCTGATCTTGCATTCTTTGCCTTAACCACAGCAAGAGGGACCTTCCTTAGCAATCTTTCTAGCCTCCTGTGATGAGAGTCTGTTTACCTCTTCTGCTGCTCCATGGTTCCAGGGTTTTCCCCAGGGAGATATTCTCTGGGCTTGTCAAGGTCAACAAGGGGAGGGAGATAGCCATTACAGATCACTCTGCCATCTTGGCTCCGGGACACCTACCTTCTTAAAGATGGTGCATGGGGAGGGAAGAAGGGAATGAATTTTGAACTCAAATTGTAAAAACAAACATTAAATATTGCTTTTAAATGCAACCAGGTAATGAAATATAAGCAATGGAGTATAGAAATGTATCTTTCCCTATAATAAAGGAAGGGGGAAGAGGATAAGTTTGGGGGGATGGTAGAAGGGAGGGCAAATTGGAAGAAGAGATAATGAGAATACATACCAACTTGGGGTGGATGAAGGAAGAGATGGAGAGAAAATTTGGAACTCAAAATTTTGTGGAAATGAATGTAGAAAACTAAAAATAAATTAATAAAATAGAGTGAATTTTGCAAAATTGTAAAGAATAAAAATTTAGAAAAAAGAGATACAAGAGGACAATCACAACCACGCAGTGACATATTACACATTTTCAGACTTTTTCAATGTACTGATGGATTATGATTTTTTTCCCTCTTTTCATTTTTTTGTCTTTAAAAAATAATCTAATATATGAGATTACTCTCTGGGAATGGAAACAGGTAGAAGACCTTTTGAAAATGATGATGTAAAAAACAAAGAAATGGGGGAGAGCAGCTAAGATGGCAGGGTAGAAAGATTCACATATGCTAGCTCCGAACCCACAGCCCATGGTTTCCTGTAAAACGAACTCCCAACAAATTCTGGAGCAGTGGAAGCCACACAGCAACAGAGTGAAGGAGATTTCTGTTCCAGAGAGCCCTGAAAAACCGATCCCAAAGGTCTGTCACGCACTGGATGGGAGCCGAGCCCAGCCCTGCCTTGGCTGCAAGGCACCTAGAGGAGCAGATCAGAGCAGGCTTCAGGGACAGAATCTCCAGCAGCCACAAAGGTCCCTCCACCCACAGACGCACAGGTCAGTGAGAGAAACTTCTGGGCTGGCTGAGAGGGGAGCAGGGTGTTTCCATAACTCAGGCCCTCTTGGGAGGCAGCAGGTGGCCAGAGGCTCCCAGAGCAGGCAGGACCTCGGATCCATTACTGAAGGTCTCTGCATAAACCCCCTGAGGGAACTGAGCATGGGAGGTGGCCCTGCCCTGACCTGAGCACTGGAACCCAAGCTCACATTGAATAGCAGCCACGTCCACCACTGAAAGCCATGAGGCTGGGGAGGAGCATTTGAATCTCAGACCCCAAGCCCTAGTTGGGTGGATCTG
>JAQQSK010007809.1:0-13805 GCA_028658325.1 Potorous gilbertii | reverse complement strand
TAGAGGACTTTCAAGCATTCTTGATGAGAAGACCAGAGCTGAAAAGAAAATTTGACTTTTAAACACAAGCATCAAGAGAAGCATGAAAATGTAAACAGGAAAGAAGAATCTTAATAAAGTTGAACTGTTTACATTCCTACATGGAAAGACAATATTTGTAACTCTTGAAACTTTTTTTCAGTATCTGGGTAGTTGGTGGGATTAAACACACACATACACACACACACACACACACACACACACACACACACACATACACACACAGCACAGAGTGAGTTGAATAGGATGGGATCATATCTAAAAAAAATGAAATTAAGGGGTGAGAGAGGAATATATTGGGAGGAGAAAGGGAGAAATAGAATGGGGCAAATTATCACTCATAAAAGAGTCAAATAAAAGACTTTTCAGTGGAGGGAAAAAGGGAGGTGGTAGGAGAGAAGACATGAAGCTTACTCTCATCACATTCGACTCAAGGAAGGAATAAAATGCACACTTATTTGGTACCTATCTCACAATACAGGAAAATGGGGGAGAAGGGGATAAGCAATGTAGGAGCATGATGGAAGGGAAGGCAAATGGGAGGAGAGAGCAATTAGAAGTCAAAACTCTTGAGGAGGGACAAGGTCAAAAGAGAGAACAGAAGAAATGAGGGACAGGATAGGATAGAGGGAAATATAGTTAGTCTCACGCAACACAATTATGGAAGTCATTAGCAAAACTATACACATATGACCTATATTGAATTGCCTGCCTTCCCAGTGGGGATGGGTGGGGAGAAGGGAGGAAGAGAAGTTGGAACTCTAGTTTTAGGAACAACTGTTAAGTATTGTTCTTGCATACAACTAGAAAATAAGAAATACAGGTAGTGGGGTATAGAAATTAATCTTTCCCTACAGAACAAAAAAGAAGATGGGGTAAGTGAGAGATGTTAGCAGGAAGGGCAGATTGGTGATGGGATAATTAGAATGCTCAGCATTTTGGGGTGGGGAGAGGGGAGAAATGGGGAGAAAATTTGGAACTCAAAATTTTGTGGAAATGAATGTTGAAAACTTAAGTTAATAAAAAAATAAAAATAGAGATAAGCTGAGCTTAAGCTCAGATTCATTGTTATTATTATAGGACTGAATAAATGAGATTATACTAGTTTGTACTAGTATACTAGATTATACTAGTTCCGTAACTAGACATTTTTCAGTATAATGAATTCCTCCCCACCAAAAATTAATACTAGATTATACTAGTTCCATAACTAGACATTTTTCAGTATAATGAATTCCTCCCCACCAAAAATTAATACTAGATTATACTAGTTCCATAACTAGACATTTTTCAGTATAATGAATTTCTTCCCCTGCCAAAAAATAGAGAACAAAATAGCAAGAGATGGCTCCTTTTCCCCTGGATACTGCCTGCCCTGTAGACCTGCAGCTACTGTCTTTCCATTTTTGCATTAGAAGGACAAAATGATGACTGGACTTGCATGAAAGGCCAGCAAACTTACAAATGAATCAGTTACAAAAGCAAAACATGGGTGCTTTACAGACTCCATCAGATGAACAGAGCAATGACATTGTGCCATTTAGGGCAATCTGTATTTTCTGTCATAAAAATCTAAGTTTCTTTATTGGATCTTTTTGGCATTTAAAATGATATAACAAATATTTCAAGAAATCATCTCACTGATGGTCTATAAAATAATATAGCCCCTATTAATATTAATAAATTTAATATAAAATAAAAATAAATCAAGATAAAATCTAATGATGTTTTCTCTTTCTTCTTACAGTTACAAGAGCTTACATCTTTATTAACGGTGAATTCAGAGTTTGTTGACTGGCGCAAATTTTTATTAGTCGTTTCACAACCTTGGCCACTCCCATCCGAGGAAGAACTTCTTGAAACACTGAAAAGATTTAAGGCAATTGATGAAGCTGGAAAGGGCACAGTTACTCTGGAGCAGTATGAACAGGTTCCTTATGCTCTCTTAATACATACATACATATATGTGTGTATATATATATATATATGTGTATATTTTTTTTTCATTGAGAGATAGATGGGAATAGTGGATAAAGAACTAGATTTAAAGTCAGATAGACTTGGGTTCAAATCATACCTCTAATACATATCTGCTATATGACCCCAGCAAATCACTTAAACACTCAGTTTCTCAGTTAAGTTAACGAGTATTTATTAAGAGGCAGCTAGGTGGCTCAGTGGATAGTGTTGGACCTGGGATCAGTAAGACCTGAATTCAAATCCAGCCACTGACACTCACTGGTCACTCACTGTGTGACCCTGGGCAAGTCACTCAACCCCTATTTGCCTTAATTCAGTGCAAAAGGAAAGGGCAAACCCCTCCAGTATCTTTGCCAAGAAAACCTCCTGGACAACCCTGGTGTACTATGGTCCACAGGGTCACAAAGAGTCAGACAAACTGAGGAATGTGCTAAAGCCTGATAATAATATTTTAGAAAGGCCCCACACAGTCCCAGCTCTCCAGGAGCTCACAGTCTAACGGGGGAAGCAATGTGCCACAGCTTTGTGCATACAAGACATGCACGGAGTAGATCGGAGCTTATTGATGGAGAGAAGTCATTAACTTTAAGGCAAATCAGGAAGTCATAGAACATGGGATTTCAGCTGAGGCTTAAAGATAGCCAGGGAAGCCAGGAAGTAGAGATGAGGAGGGAGAGAATTCAGGGATGAGAAAAATCCAGTGGAAATGCATGGAGTGAGGAAGTGAAGTATCTTATTCAAGGAAAAAGGAAGAGGCCAGTGTAAGTGGATCACAGAGAAGGGGATGAGGGAAGTGAGGTGTAAGAATCCTGGAAAGGTAGAAAGAGGGCAAGTTATAAATGGCATTGAAGACCAAATGGAAGATATTTGATACTGAAAGTAATACTGGAACCACTGGAATTTATTAAATGTAGAAGGGGAAGGGAGGGAATGAGATAAAGTTGGACTTGCAGAAGATCAGTCTACTCTACTTACCCTACTTACCGGAGTCTGCTGTTCTGATCTTCAGTCATGAAGAAAGTTTCTTCATCTGGGCTTTCTCTTTGCCAGTGAAATCACAGATCTAGCCTCTATCTCTATTTCTTCTTCATTACAGAGTTGCTACAAGATTCTGTGTCTACCAGTATCATGTCTTTCTTATACCTACTTGAAACCTAATAACAGTGTGATTGGTATCAGTCAAGCATAAGAATCTGCCAAATATCTTCTTATAAGTACTTGTCAAATGAATGAATGAATGGATTGATATTGTGTACTTTGAAGTCTAATAGGTGTTAAGAAAATGGCAACTTGGTTCCTTATTAAGTAGATTGCAATCTAATTGGGGAGGTAAGACTAGATACACATAAAGTAGCAGATGATGTAAAAAAGTACACAACTGCATGGCACAGAATATAAGGAGGGGCTTATAAAGAGATATTAGTCACATCTGGAGGAGTTTAGGAAGGCTTTATGGAGGAAGATAGGGGAGAGTGGGATTTGGAGACATGGATGAGAAGAGGGAGAAAAGCATGAACAAAAACTAAAAAAAAAAGGAAGAATGAGCAAAAGGCACTCTTGGAATGGTTAGGAAAAAAATGGTTAGATTTTCAAAGTAGTGAGAAGTACGGTAGAGTGAAATCATGAAATTTTGAAAGCCAGAAAGAAGGATTCAGAACGTAGGAAGTCCCTGAAGCATAGTGGTAAATTTCATGACAAAAATGATGGTTTGGGTAGATTTTAACAGTTATCACAAAGGATGAATTAGAAGGGAGAGAACCAAATAGGTTATCTTTATAGCAAATTTTCCTAGGAGTGCAACAGCCAAAGTCATTATCACATGCATTAGACTTTTCCAACCCTAGTTATTACTATTTACTTCATCTATCTGGGGTTTGATTCACCTCATGTGTTTGGCAACCCTAGTCTGAGTCAACCTCGTTTTCTATTTTAATTCCCCTATGAACTGAATGAACTGGTCACATTATTTAGCTTCTTATACCATTTTAACTCTTGACTCCTATAAAATGTTTCATGAAAATCTACTCATCTTTCATAGGCCAAGTCTACACACAAACCAGTGTGGAGAATTGAGGCAGGATCCAAAGGATTCAAATATCCTCCGTCGTTGACAAGAGCCTGAGTTATTTTAATTTGACTGTCAACACTGATCAGATTCACCAGGTTGCTCATTTCACTGCTTTACTTCATTCATGAAGACCCAAAGAGATATGGGGATTTAGTGAGATACTACATCTATCATAGTGTGATAGTCTGTAGAAATGTTTACCTTACCAACCCAAAGATTGACACTTCTTTCCCTTCACCCAACCTCCAATATCCTTAATATCCTTTCAGAAACTTGCTGTGATTTCCTCATGCATATTTTGCTGTCAGGAGAAATTTTATTTGGGTAAAGAAAATCACTCTTCCCACAGCAAAATCACATGTTAGAAAACATTCCATAACCAGTAAAGATGGCTACCCCAAACCAAGTTCCTTCTTGGCGGATAATCTTTGTATCTGTTTACTCTCCAAATAAGGTAGTGTTTGAAGTACATCACTAACCCAAATTAGTATAGAAATAGAGTACTCTAACCGCTTAGCATACAGAACAAGTCTCTTAACATAAAACCCCAGCCTGAGCATCCTTTTGCATAAACATGAAAAGGAAAAAAGAGGTAGACAAAAGCCCTCTATCTTTAGAACATTGTTGAACTATAAACAGGGCTGGGTTAACCAAGGAATGAATTTCCAGTGAAAACTGAATGTTACATTTTAATAGTAACTCAGAAATATTCATTTCCATCTTCCCTATCATATTGAAACAAATAATATCTTCCCTTCCTTTAGCCTTACTCTCACTAAATTCCTCTACTTGCATGGAAGTTTTAAAAAAAATGTACTGTGTTCTTAACAATAAGTATAATAGAATTGATAAAGAAAAAAACAACCACAACCACAAGTGCAAAAAAAAAAAACCCTCACCAAAAGCAATAGTCAATTTCTTTAGTGTGCAATTGAAGTTCATAGTATATTAAATGGTCCGTTCATTCACTGATTTCTAAAAATCAGGTAATAAGAAATATTTTAAAAGTAGTCTGACATGGCAACTTTTCCTTCTGCAAATAAGCAGCAAACTTTTTTGATAGACCTATTGAAACATCTTGCCAATATAAAGATGATAACTTTGAAGACAGTGCCATTCATCCATTTACTGCAAAGACATTTGTCTTTACTTTGACTACAAAGACCTTTGATACCGTTAGTCATGAGGGCTTATGGACAATTATGACAAAATTTGATTGCCCGGAGAAGTTCATCAGTATTGTATGGCAATTTAACGATGGCATGCTTGCCTGGCTTCTGAATAGTGGACAAAGCTCTCGTGCCTTCCCAGTCACCAGTGGAGTGAAGCAGTGATGCATGCTTGCTCCCACACTTTTTAGCATGATGTTTTCAGCCACGTTGACAAATGCTTTCAATGAGGATGAACATAGCATCAAGGTCAACTACTGTACTGATGGTAAGTTCTTCAATTTGAAAAGGCTACAAGCCAAGACCAAAGTGGAGGGAGTGTTGGTGCATGATTTTCTGTTTGCAGATGACTGTGCACTTGGTGAACCCTCTGAAGATGAGATACAACAAAGCATAGATCAATCATCTGCTGCTTGTGCTAATTTTGGCCTAACAGTTAACAACAAGAAAACACAGATGCTCCATCAGCCACCAGTACACCATCCATATGTGGAACCATCAGGTACAACAAATGGAGAAGTTTTGAATGCTGTGGATAAGTTCACTTACCTTGGTAGTGTACTTTCTAGGAATGTGCACATTGATAAGGAGGCTGCTGCACTCATTGCCAGAGTTAGCTCAGTGTTTGGGAGGCTCTGAAGGAAAGTATGGGAGAGAAGAGGTATTAGACTGACTGCTAAACTGAAGGGTTTACAGAGCCGTTGTGCTGACCTCATTGTTGTACCTGTGAAACATGGACAGTTTACCAGTGCCATGCCAGGAAACTGAATCACTTCCATTTGAGCCTGTCTTAGGAAGATTCTGAAGATCACCTGGCAGAATAAGGTACCAGACACTGAGGTCTTTACTTGAACTTAACTGCCAAGCATTCAAACTATACTTCAGAGAGCACAACTCTGATGGACTGGCCATGTTGTTCAAATGCAATGCGTACACATGCCAATAGGACTATTTTATGGAGAACTCACATGGGCAGGCGATCACATGGTGGTCAGAAGAAGCAATACAAGGACACTCTCAAGGTCTCTCTTAAAAACTTTGGATTTGATTGTGTGGCATGGGAGACACTGGCACAGGACTGCTCAGCATGGCATGCCCACATCAGAAAGGGTGCTGTGCTCTGTGAACAAAGCAGAATTGAAGCATCACAGGGGAAATGTAGGATGCACAAATTTGGAGTATCCACCCCAAATATTCTGCGACTATCTATGCCCAACCTGTGGCAGAGCATTCTGAGTTCACATTGGTCTGATCAGACACAGTCAGGCACATTGAAACTTGACTTTATCAGGATGATGTCATTTTGGTCCTCTTTGAGAATGAAGGACAACAACCACCACAAAGACATTAATGAGCCAATAGATTTCAAAAGTAACCAAAGTAACCAGTGACATTAAGTGATTAAATAATAAATGACTTTCAAAAGGTAGCAACTGGAAAAGGGTAAATCCTAAACTTCTTTGATATCCTTCAATACAATCAAAATCTCATTTTAAAGGGAAATAGAATGAAATCATATGCTTGAGGTTTTTTGGCTGTCTAAAAATAAGAACTCCACAGGGTTTACCAGCAGGATAGTTTGTCCATCTCTAAGAAGGCCGTATTTAACTCCATCAAAAGTAAAGACAAACATGCAGGATTCTTGATTCAGTAAGAAGGAAGATGGAATTATTTTACACTGGTAGTAACCATCCAAAGTGCTTTTATGATGTTCTAAAGGAAATTTATGGGCCAAAGATGTATGGTTCATCTCAACTACTCAGTATTGATGGAGTTACATTGATTAACAATAAGGACATGATCCTAGAGAGGTAGGCTGAAAACTTCCACAAGTTTTGCTTATACGGTAAAACACTTGGTGCTCATTCTGTTCCAGCTGAGAGTTAACAAGGCTCATACAAAAGCTGATTGAAACCTTCCAAGGTATACGGCAAGAGGAGGTTATTCCCCAAGGAGTTCAAGGACGCCTCCACTGTCCATCTCTATAAAGGAAAGGGAAATAAATTATCCTGTGACAGTCACAAAAAGGCCTCTCTTATAATCAATGCCAGCAAAATTCTTGCCAGACAAAGAATAGGAAATGGGCATGCCCATCAATTGGCAAACAGCTGAACAAGCTGTGAATGTAATAGGTATGTATAGGAATGGAATGGAATACTGTTGTTGTGAGAAATTTCAGTCAGATTTTAGAAAAACCTCGAAGGAATTACATGAACTGATGCTAAGTGAAGTGAGCAGAACCAGCAGAACATTGAACACAGTAACAAATGCAGTTTGGTAAGTCAACCATAATTGACTTAGCTGTCCTCAACAATACAATGATCCAAGACAATTCCAAAAGACTTATGATGGAAAATGCCCTCAAAGAAAGAACTGACGAAGTCTGAATGCAGATCAAAACATACTGTTTTCACTTCACTTTTCTTCATGCATTTTTCCTTTTGCAAACTGTATTTTTTTGTAAATTGTTTCTTCTACAGTGTGACTAATATGGAAATAGATTTTACATGATGGCGTATATATAACATATTAAATTGCTTTTACCATCTGAAGGAGAGGGGGGGAAACTAGGAACTCAAAATTTTATTAAAAATGGATGTTAGAAATTGTCTTTACATGTAAAATACTGTTTTTTAAAAAATTCTTGCCAGAGTCCTTTTTAATAGACTGGTCCTTCACCTGGAATATAGCTGTTAGGGACCCAGGAGTCTGGGCCTGATCTCTCAGGCCCACAGGCCTTATCTGACCAGCAGGAGCCTGTAGGCCTTGGTAGAGTGAGCTGTAAGCAATGACCGAGGCAGGAGACAAGATAGTGAAGAACTCCGTTTATTGAAGCAGTGAGCGGTGCTTTTATCTCTTTTCTGACACTAGAGCCCTAAGTGAACCTATGAGCAATTAGTTTGCCCTTATAAGGAAGTAATATACCTCTGACCAGGACTGCCCAAAGCAGACACATAGCCCCTAGAAAGAAAAACATTTTGGGCCTTCTTTGTTCTCCAAAAGCCCGAGAAAATAGCCTTGAGCAAAACAGGGGCGGAACCCTTCCTGCCAGCACCATCTTGTTCATGCCTTACCAATCTCCCCTCAGTTTACCTGAATCGTGACCAGTGAATGCTGTCCAAGAGGCTGGGGGTTGGCAATTCCCTTACATATAGCTATCTTTCTGAGAGTCAATGTGGCTTCAGAAAGGGTTGAGAAATAATTTGCTGCCCAACAACTCCAGAGAAATGCCAGGAGCAACAGTGCTCTGTATACAATGTTTGTTGATCTAACCAAGATCTTTGGTACTGTCTGTCATGAGGGCTTGTAGAAGATCATGGCAAAATTTGGTTGCCTAGAGTTCATCTATATTATGGCATGCTTCCATGGATTCTGGATAATGGGCAATAATTTCACAAGTTTTCATCACCAATAGAGTGAATAGAGTTATGTGCTTGCTTCCATTTAGTATGATGCTTTCAGCAATGTTGTTGGCTGCCTTCACTGAGGATGAAAAAGGGCATCAAGGTCAGATACCATGCTGACCATAAATTATTTAACTTGAAAAGTTTACAAGCCACAACTGCAGGGAGAGTTGGTATACAACTTGCTCTTCACAGATGATGGTGCACTCAGTGTAGCCTCTGAGGTTGATAGAGCCTATTCATTGGTTCTTTGCCACTTGTGCTAATTTCGGCCTGACAACGAACACCAAGAATATGGAGGTTCTGCACCAGCCAGCACCACACCATCCATACGTGGAACCATCAGTTACAGCAAATGGAGACGTTTTGAATGCTGTGGGTAAGTTCATTTACCTTGGCAGTATATTTTCCAAGATGTACACAGAGATGATGAGGTTGGCACACACATTGCCAGAGCTTGTTCAGTGTTTGGGAGGCTTCAAAGGAATGTGTGATAGAAAAGAGTTGTTAACTGGCTACCTACTAAAGTGAAGGTCGACAGAGCCATTATGCTCAATGTTATATGCCTGTAAAACAAGGACAGTATAGCAGCACTGTTCCAGGAAAATTAAACACTTCTATTTGAATTGTCTTAGAAAGATTCTAAAGATCACCTTGCAAGATAAGATACCAGACAGTAAGATCCTTTCTTGAGCTGAACTGTCAAGCATTTAAACTCTACTACAGAGAGCGCGCAACTTCAATGGGTTGTTCAATGCCAAACACACTTTTGCCTAAAAGACAATTATACATAGAACTCACCCAAGTCAAGTGCTCATCCGGAGGTCAGAAGAAGCAATACAAGAACACTCTCAAGGTCTCTCTAAAGAACTGTGGAATGGATTGTGAGACATGGGAGACAATGGCACAAGACCACCCAGAATGATGTGCCCAGCATGCCATGCCTACATCAAACAAGGGCCATAGTCTATGAGCAGTAGCTCAAAAGAAATGTGAGATGCAAAAATTTAGAGATAATTCCGCTCCATATGTTCATAAGGACCATTTGTGCCTGACCTATAGTAGAGCCTTTGGGGCTTATATTGATCTGTTCAGCCATAGTCAAACACACTGTACCTTGACTCTGGCATAGTGATGTCGTTTTGGTCCTCTTCAAGCACCAAGGACAATAACCACTTTCCTGCATTGTAGAACTGGGTCACATAGCAGTGGTATGGCATTAAAAGTGGGGGAATCCTTCATAAGATCCACTTTCACCTCCTCATGACTCTGCTGCATAGAAGAACTGCTTCAACTACAAACTTTGCCTCTCAATGGGTTCTAATTAAGAGTCTGTGAAAATGCCTTTATTACAGGAGACCCCTTCTGGAAAAGAGGCCCATGAAAATTGTTGTTACTTTTTGCAACCTACTATGGAATTGCCTTAACAAAGTTCGCAGAGTCCCTGGGCTATCAGCATAGCTGCTGAGATCCAGTCCTGCACTGAGCTCATGAGTATAAAAAGTGATCTCAAACTGGGCAAAAGGGTAGACTAGATTACCTGAATATTCTCTTCTGATGCCTAAAGGTTTTTGATCTCTCTCTCTAAATCCTTAAATGCCCAGAAATCTTTGTTTAATTCACACCATTGATTGCTGAAAATGGCTTAGAACTTGTGTCCAATTTTGCAGAGATCCAGTAACAATAGCTTATATAAATTCTAATTATTGCTTCCCCTATGAGAAAAAAAAGAAGGCTCTTAGGGAGGGAAAAAGTGGCATGCCATGATGCACTATTTATGAAAATCCTAGTACAAAAATTATGAAATAAATAGGCAAACAAGTAAATAGCTATAGATACAGAGACACAGTTAAATAGATAGTGTATGAGTAAATAAACATATATGTGAGTGAATGAGTAAAGCATTTCATGAGATCCACATTACCATCATTAACCAGGACCTTGCCTGGCTAGACGTACTAGTTGCTTGGCTCTTGGGTTCTTTTTATCCTATTTATTTGTTGTTGCCTAACTGCAAATTCGCCACAGTAGCAAATTAAAGACTCTTGACTTCAAGGATATAATAGCATGCCAAACTTTTGAAATCAGGTGAAGGCACTTGTGTACATGTCCTCGGCAATTAAGAAATGTCACAAAAAATGTACTTTAAATTGGCATGGAGCTGTGCTTCACTTTTCACACGCTACCCTTCGTAACAAGTCATGGTTTTACTTCCACAGAATTTTTGGTTCTGAAATTACTGACTCATATTTTGTCCGTCAGCATTATCATAGGGCTAATGAGTCAGAAGTTTCAGGATAAAAGGTTTGCATTTGTTCTATGTAGAAAAGTAGAGCTTTAAGGCAGTCTGGCCATATTTTAGAGACAGCGCTCAAGATATTTCCATATTTTAAAAGTAATCAGGTAGTGATCAAGTAAAACAGGATGTGGTTGACTTAGACTCCCTTATCAATTTGAACCTTACCTACTCAGTTCTGCAAACCCTAAGATTTTTATGCAGCTTCAGTTGACACTCATTTTTTCCCAACTCTTTATTTTTCAGGCCTTTATCTCCCCCCTTGCCCATCCTTTTGGAAACAGCCCACTAATTGATGTCTTTGCCTAAAATGTCTCCCCTCTCTAATCCATCCTCCAAACTACTGTCAAAGTCACATTCCTAAAGCACAGAGCTAGCTGACAACTGGTCATACCCCTCCTCAGTAAACCCTAGTGGATCCTTACTTCCTCTGTAGTCAAATGAAAACTCTTCTGTTTTGCTTCTAAAGCTCTTCACAACCTAATTTCAATTTTCCTGCCTCATTATCCAGCCTTCCCTTCCGTGAAGGCTACAGTCCAGCTAACCTTCCCTGCTTGCTGTTCTTGACATAGAAAACTCCATCTTTTTTCTCCATGCCTTGGTACAAACTCTTCTGCAGGACTGCAATGTGTCCCCTCCTAAATTCAGCCTCTCAGGAAGCCTAATTTCCCTCCAAGTGCATCTCAGACGTCACCTCCTACATAAGGCCTCTCCCAATCCCCCTTGCATCCCTCCAAAAAAGTTGCTTTGTATTTATTTTTTACGAATTCATAAATGTTTACATATTTATTTTTTACATTAATCCCTGTGTTTCTACTAATAAAATCTAAACTACTAAGGAGAAAGGACTATTTCTTTTTTGTTTTTCTCCAGTACTTAGCAGAAACAGTAACTGACACATAGTAAGTACTTAAGAAATGCTTGCTGTTTAGTTGATTCTCTAGCTAGGATCAATTTACAAGTATTTTCTAATGAGACTTTCTTATATGTGGAATATTTTGAGATAGTCTTCGCTATATTCAAAGACTTGATTTGTTCTTTCATAAATAAAAAATGCAAAAGTATTACAGAATTTGAAAACCTGAATGATAGATTAGAAGGTATGTTTGATGGACTGTTGTGCCCAAGGCAGTTAGGTAGTGTAATGGAAGGGATGCCAGGCCTGGAATCAAGAATATTGGAATTCAGATGTGGCCTTGGACACTCCCTAGCAACGTCACGCTAGGCAAGTCACTTAATCCCTGCCTGCCCTGGGGTTCCCATCTGTAAAGTGAACATAATGATAGTACCTACCTCTTGGGGTGGTTGTGAGAATTAAATGAGATAACAATTGACACAAAATAAGAACCATAGAGTTGGTTATTATCATTAAGGCTATACTAAGGCCCTATGGGATTGGGGCCAGACCCTCAAGCTTCTTGCCTAAACCCCTGGAGAAGTTTCTTGAAGCTGGATTTTTCTTTGAGGAATGTTGTAGCCAGTCGTAATCTAAGAACGGAGTTCCTCTATAACTTTTCTGCCTTATATGCAGAACCAAAAAGAACCACTCTCTACCAAGGACTCATAACCCTGTGTTGACAGGTAAAACCAGCATCACCTCTGGCCAGAAACCTTGACTAGCTACTTTGATGCATTTCCCCCTTAGGTTCAATTGATTGTCAATAAAGGCAACCATCTTCACCAATTGAACATCAAAAGCAAGAGATATCTTGATATAATGGGAAAGGAGAGAATCTAGGACCAGGCTGGACCTACCCTCGTTTGTGAGGATAGGGCAAACTAGTAGAAGTTGTGCATTCTGAAAGGTATCAATAACCAGAAACCAATCAACAAATATTTATTGAGTGCCTACTATGAGATAAAAGATATGTCATCAGTACAGCAAGAGATCTGCAGCTTCACTGGTATGAAATCCCTCTACCAATACAAGTTGCAACCCTATAAGTATTTATAGGCTCCAAAGTAGGTACCTACTCACATAGTGGTACTTAGAACCAAGGCAGACAACATGCTGTCCATTGTAGATGCATCTGCTAAGTCTTTTCAGCTTTCCAGAACTTTCCAGAGCTTGTACTCTCCTGGCCTGATCTTCAAAACTTAAGGTGCATTTGTGCTGCACCATGAGGCAACAGATTAGGCCATTCATAGGAATACTTGCGCTTAAAAGACATTATATGACAAATAGCTAATGAGTGTTATTGATTCTAAGCTACATTGAAATTCATAGATAAGAGAGGTCTTTGACGGGCGATAAAGACCAGGAAAGTCCTCACAGAAAAGCTTTCCCTTCTCACTTCTGTTCCAAACTTTCTGCTGTCCTCAAGCCGACTATGTCTTCTACCTCACTTTCCACACTCCTCAACTCTCCTCTATTCCTCTGATTCTCACTTCTCCTTCCCTCTAGTCTCAGAGGAAGAGGTGACTCTTCTCCATGCTACCATTAACCTTCTACTTAACCTTTACCTTTGTTCCAATCCCCTTCTCACACCTCTGTTACCTCTTTCCATCTCAATTATGACCTGCCTCTTGCATCTTTAATCTCTTTGTCTCTTTGCCTGTTTCTCCTCCCCTTTCCTCACCGTCTTCTTTTTCTCTCCCTCCTATCACGTGATGCTCACTCTCTATCTCTGTCCCTGTTTCTTTCTGTCTTTCTCTGTGTCAGTTTCTGTGTCTGTGTTGTTCTCTGTCTCTCTGTCTTTGTCTCTGTCTCTTCATCTTTCTCTCTCTCATTCTCTCTCTGTTGTTCTCTCCCTCTCTCACACACACACACACGCACACACATACACACGCACATACACACACATACACACACACGCATACACACACGCACACACATACACACACACACA
>JAQQSK010007808.1:0-13805 GCA_028658325.1 Potorous gilbertii | reverse complement strand
GCTGTAGCCCCTGCATCAGACCAGCAAGGTTAACCTATGCCTACCTAATCTAAGTGGCCTTGCTGAATAGCCTTTATATGTTACAGCCCAGTAAAGCTCCTTTAACCAACTGTTCAGTAACCTAGAGTGACTCATTTTGTTCCAATGTCAAACCTGAACAGGGTGCTGGCCTAAATCAGACTCACCTCTGTCACCCAACTAAACAAATCTTTGACAATCTGGTTTTAAATACTTCATTTAAAAAATTATGTAATTTAAAGTATCTTCTACTTGAGACCCTGTATCTATTCTAGATAAGACCTTCACAAAGGATTTCCTTTACATACAAAGGAGGTTTTCCCTTAAATTTTTTGCTACCCATCCAAAATCCTTTAACATGCTACAAGCAGCCCAAGGGCCATGAGTTGCAAGTCACAAGTTGTGAAGGTCTGTTCTAGAGAGTTTGACAACATATGTATTCAATTTATCATCCCTCTTCCCTCCACCCTCTTTTCCCCTCGGCCCCCAATGAAGCCAGCTATCCTTATCCCAAGTATGTTCAATAGAGTTTGGCAGTAATATCCATACAACCTATGAAAAAGAATGACAGTTCTAGACTGTAATATAGTAATAGTTGACATTTATATAATGCTCCAAGATTTACAAAGCACTTTTCACACAAGTGACCTAATTAACTGTGATAGCCTTGATATAGTACATAGAAGAAAAATTATCTGTACAGCTGATAAGAATCATATAGAAATATATAAAATAAAACCTGTAGTAAGTAATAGCATCTATATGATACACTACAAGGTATGAGATTTGACCTTAAAATAATAATACTTCAGAGACAGTGAGGTGGCCCAGTGGATAGAGTTCTGGGCCTGGAATCAGGAAGATCTGAGTTCAAATCTGGCCTCAGATACTTACTAGCTCTGTGACCCTGGGTAAGTCACTTAACCTCTGATTGTTTGCCTGAGTGTTCCTCAGCTGTAATATGGGAATAAAAATAGTACCTACCTCCCAGGGTTGTTGTGAGGATCAAATGAGATAATAAAGCGCTTAGCACAATGCCTGGCACATAGTCAATGCTACACAAATGTTAGCTATTTTTATTTATAATAATACCTTACTAGAGCAGAAAGAAGACTGGATCTGGTATCAGAATTTGGGGTTCCATCTCTGACACTGTCATTTATTACCTGTGTGACTTTAGGGAAATCTCTTCCCCTCTCTGGGCCTCAGTTGCCCCCTCTAAAATAAAGGGATGGAGCAGATGATTTCTAAGGTAATCCCTTCCAGTTCCAAATTCTAGGATCCAGAACCTGGGAAGTGACAGAGTGAGAGGTATGGGGCGGGGGCAGGCTTCCCTTTAACACTACAAAGAAATCAAGTAAATAGCTCACTATTGACAAGAAAATGAAAGAAGAAACCTTCCACAAGGTTCCCTGAGAGGAAAATATCTAATTCCTGAAAAAAAAATAACCAAGAGGACCAAGTCAACAACCTGTCCTTTGGACTGCTCTCAGCCTGACCCACTCCCATAAGCCCACATCTGCTTGATTGGATCCCAGAGGTTACTGTAATTTTGGACAGCTGGCTTTTGCAGTTAATTTTTTTGCAGGTTGCCAGAGAGGGGACCCCACTCCTAGAGCAGTAGAGACCTCAGGGACACTCCCTCTGCTTCTGGATTTCCTTGCCCACAGCCATAGCCATAGCACTGGCTTTTGGAGTTAAGCCTCTGACAGTCACAGTGGAACAAGATGCTTGGGGCAAGCTGCAGAGCCCTGCATCAGACCAGCTCCAAAGGCTCAGAAGAAGGAAAGGGGGTCACTGCAGAGTCTTGAGGCTAGGGAACAACAAAGTACAGGAGGGAGAAGGTAAAAAAAAATTCCCCACTGATTAAAAATAACTAAGAGCACAGGAAGAAAGAAACAGGAAGCTACAGAAGGAGGGAGAGAGAGAGAAGATCCTCAAGTGCACTGCCTTCTGGGAGTGTGACCTGAGGGACCATTCCCTCATCTCTTCATGACCAGCTCCCAGAAGTCAATCTAGGGAATAAATAAAACCACCCACAGAAAGGACAGTGGATGCCAGAAGAGAAAGAATAGTAGAAGAAGTAGAAACTAGGTCTGACTCCAGTGATCACTCAGTTTCTCTGTAACAGTGTCCCAAATGATCATCCTCACCCTGCGAGAGGAACAAAACTCACCCAATCTTAGGGGTTTGAAATAAAAGAGAATAAGCAGCAAGGCCTCAGGAAGGGGGGCAACACAAACTGGACCTTACGAAGGCAAGAGATTGGTGGTGAACACTTCATCAACAGTTACATCATAGAAAAGTCACCAGAATGATGGGCCAACACAGGCAAAAATCACCTGTGGAGAGAAATGAGCTAGCATTTGAAACGCAGATCCATCTTAATGGACAAGTACTTCACAACAAAGGAAACTGAGGCAAAATTTCCTGGGAAAGGTGAAGTAAGCACAACAAATTCTGCAAGTCCTGCTGAAATGACAATAGAGAGACTCCAAGAATCTCAAGGTTGATTCAAAAGAGTAAGTAAAGAAGTATGAGAAGATAATAACGAAATAAGGATATAAATTAGAGTTCTTAAGTAGGAAATTAGTCATTATAACCAGAGACTAGAGGCAAAAGACAGAGACACTCACCATACTGGTAGTTCCTCGGAAACAGAAAATAACAAATCAAAGACAAAAAGGCAGAGAAAGAAGAAAAAATAATAGAATAAAGTTTAAAAAACCATGATTGGAAGAACATACAAGAGCTCTACAAAACAACAGGAAACTTGAAGGTATATGAAGAGATAGTCTAAATATTATAGACCATTCAGAAAAGCTTCATGAAAAATAAAACCTGCATACCATCCATGAAATTATCTAGAAAAACTACTCTGAAATCTTGGAAGGAGATAACAAAGTTCAGATTGAAAGAATCTCCTTGTTTGTTTAATTTTTAAGTCACCCACAAGAATGATGGTCAAATTTCAGAAGAGGAAATCTTGTGGACAGCAAGGCAGAAAAAATCTTCAAATACCAAGAAGAAACAATTAGAGTAGCATTAGGATTACTCTGTGGTTAAAAGAAATCAAAGGAAAAAATATAATATACTATTTTGAATAGTAAAGGAGATGGTTGGCACCCAAAAATAACCTGCCCTGCAAAGCGGAGCCCAGCATAAAAAAAAAATCGGATGTTCAGTAAAAGGAAAAACATTGAACTGTTCCTTTAAGTAACCCCTTTTGTTGCTCAGTTGTGTCTGACTCTTCCTGAGTTTGTTTTGTTGTTGTTGTTCTTTTGGCAAATTTACTGGAGTGGTCTGCCATTTCCTTCTCCAGATCCTTTTACAGACGAGGAAACTGAGGCGAATAAGGTTAAGTGACTTGCCCAGGGTCACACAGCTAGGAAATGTCTGAGACCAGATTTGAACTCAGGAAGAATTTTCCTGAGTCCAGGAACAGCACTCTATCCACTGCAGCGCCACCTAGCGGCCCCATAAGTAATCTCTATGTGAGGGTATTCATCATCTTGCCAACGGACCAAACAGCAGAAAATCATATATACCCAAAGTCATAAAAGATTAAAAGCAATTAAATGAAGTGTTTACCTTCACAGGACAAGGACAATACAGGGACATGAATGTGAAGGAGGGGTGGGAAGTATTTCTAGGTATTTAATTTTTCTTTTTAAAAATATCTCACATGGGTGAGAGGGAAAAGGTAAAGAGTATTAATGGGCTGACAAATCTCAGGAGGAAAAGGAATAATAGGAAAAATCAGAAGACTAGATAGAGGAAAAGAATTAATATTTCATGGCAAAAGAATCTCATTCTTTCCTTAATAAATCAATATGATAGGTGGTCAGATAATATAGAAGAACATCTCTAAAATGGAGAGAAAAGAGAGTAAAACCACCCTAAAAAAGGAGGATTTGCAACCATGATCTCAGATAAGGGAACAATAAAAATCGACAGTAAAAAGTGCCAAATAAGAAAACTACATTGTGCTTAAAGGCACCAAAAAACAAAGAAAAATAGCAATGTTAATTGTATATGCACTAAATGTTACAGTGTCTAAGTTCTTAAAGAAAAGCTTGGGTAAACTGCAAGATGATAGTGATGGACATAATAAGGTAGAAGAATTTAATTACAGAGCTGGATAAATCCAGCAGAAAGATAAACAAGAAGGAAAATAGAGACTTGAATAAATTTTTGGAGAAATTAGATTTGATTGAACTCTGGTGACTTCTGGATAGGAATATTAAAGAATACATATATTTCTCAACATCTTCTACAAAAATTACACTAAGGTATAAAGAAATCATAAACATATTAAAACGGCAGATATAATAAACATTCTTTAGAGATCACAGCACAATAAAATTAGCAATAAGGGAGATAGGAGCAAAAGATACAGAACTAATGAGTGTCCTAAATGATTATTGGGTAAAAAAACAAATCATAGAAATAAAAAGTAATTATGTTAAAGATAGTGATGATACTAAAATAATAAGCCATCACTTTGGAGAAATAGCAAAGGTAGACATCAGAAGAAAATGTGTCTCTCTGAAGACTTATGTTAACAAAAAACAAAATGATAGAATCAATAAATTAAGCATGCAATTAGAAAGACTAGAAGATAAATTACAAACCCTAAAACAAGAATAAAAGAAAGAACTGTGGAAATTAGAGCACAAATAGAGGAGCTTAAAAAATAAAGACAATAGAGCTAATGGATAAAACTAAGTTTTAAAAAAGGATGAACAAAATTGATAAACAATTACCCTAACAGAGAGAGAGAAGAGAGAGAAATTAAATTTCAAAATTAAAAATGAACAAGGTGTATTCCCAATAGGGAGGAAACAAAATAATTATCAGAAAGTGCTACACGCAACTATATGTCAGCAAAACAGAATTCAAAGGAAATTGATATCTACAAAAATAAAAATATTCAAACTAACAAAACTAGAAAGTGAGATATTAACTCTATCTTCGAGAGTAGGGGAGGAAATAGAATCAATCATAAGTGAATTATCAAAGGGGAAAAAAACCTAGAAAGATGAATGTAAGGTGAATTCTATCGAAAATTTTTAGAACTATTAAGAACTATGGTAACTCTCCATTTTCCATCAGCAGAACATCATGCCTCATCCCACAATAAGTTGATCATCAGAAATCTCATCTCCATGCTGATTGACAGTTTTTAATATTTGATACCTTTCTCAACTTGACAGCTAGGTGACACAATGAATAGAGTGCCAGACTTAGAGACAGGAAGACCTGGGTTCGAATCTAACCTCAAACACTTGTGACCCTGGGCAAATCACTGAACCCTGTTTGCCTCAGTTTCCTCATCTGGAAAATAAGCTGGAGAAGGAAATGACAAACCACTCCATTTCAAGAAAACTCCAAATGGGGTCACAAAGAATCAAGACACAACTGACCAACAACAACAGAACCTTCTCATCTCCCTCAGTTGTCCCTTCCCTCTGGTTGGATGGCTGGAGGGTGGCGCACTAAACTCCTCCCAAGCTTTCCTTTATAGATCTGAACTTTCCAGGTAACTCTCTGTCACCACCACCTGATTTCCAGCTTCTTTTTGTGTATTGTGATCCTCCATTAAATTGGAAACTCCTTGGAGGCAAGGACTGTTTTTCTTTTTCTTATTTGTATCTGGAGTGCTTAGCACAGTACCAGGTACATAGTAGGGTGCTTAATAAATGTTTTTTGAATTTAACTGAACGATATTACAAAAAGAGAGACAAAAACAAAACATTCCACCAAATTCCTTTTGTGAGG
The DNA here is from genome assembly GCA_028658325.1 of Potorous gilbertii. Classification (NCBI taxonomy): domain Eukaryota; kingdom Metazoa; phylum Chordata; class Mammalia; order Diprotodontia; family Potoroidae; genus Potorous; species Potorous gilbertii. The sequence goes on along the minus strand of JAQQSK010007808.1, from coordinate 8,006 downwards.
CAAAATATGATTGTCGTAATCAGAAAAGGGAAAGATAAAGTAATAATAATAAATAGCTTTTACATAGCACCTACTACATGCCAGGCATTGTACTAAGAGCTTTACAAATATTAACTCATTTGATCTCTGTAACAACCCCGGGAGGTGGGTGTTATTATGATCCGCATTTTACAGATGAGGAAGCTAAGGCAATAAAAGGTACAGTGACTTTCCCAGGGTCACATAGCTAGGAAGTATCTGAGGCTGGATTTGAACTCGGATCTTTCTGACACCAGGTCCAGTGCTCTGTGCACTGCCCAAAACTAATGCTTTTGTTTGGTTGGTTTTTTTTTACCAGACTTATGAATTCATTGCTGTAGGGAATTCCTGATAAGGAAACTCCATCTACCAATGCAAACTGACACTTGCTTTGTAGCTTAGAGTTTTAGAGAGTTGCCTGGACTCTGAGAGGTTAAGTGACGTAAGTGACTTTCCCAAGGTCACACAGTCAGTATATATCAGAGTAAGGACTTGAACTCAGGTTCCAGGTTTTTCTGAGGCCAACCCTTTATCCACTCTATCAGACTGCCTCATCATGAAAAAATAATGACAGAAATGTTTCAAAGAAAGTCTTCACAAGAAGATTAGAAGAGATGTATCCAAAAAATAACTATGACCAAATTAGATTCATATAAACCACACAGATAACAAAAAACCAATTATTATTCTAATAGATACAGAAAATTCTAACACAATTTAGCATTTATGTCAAAAACCCTAAAAAGAACAAGCACAGAGTGGGTCTTCTTTAATATGATAAAAAGCATATATTTAAAACAAGAAGCTAGCACTGTTTGCAGTGAACAACGGTAAAGATGCTTCACACTATTATTTGACATAGTTCTAGAAATGGTTGCTATGGAACTATCACAAAAGAACAAAATCAAACATATAAACTTTGGGGCAAAGGAGATAAAACTATCTCTACTTACCAATGACATGAAAGTGATGTACTTAGAAAACTTCAGAGAATCAGCAAAAATACTAATTCATTTACTTCATAGAACTAGAAAAAAATAATTACCAAATTCATCTGAAAGAACAAAGGTCAAGAATCTTAAGGTATTTCCCTAGAAAATGAAAAAGTGGGGAGAAGATAGAAGATCTAGCAGTCCCAAATCTAACATTCTACTTACAAAGCAATAAGCTATTTGGATTTGGTTAAAAAACAGAGAGAGAGAGAGAGAGAGAGAGAGAGAGAGAGAGAGAGAGAGAGAGAGATGTGTTCGGTGGAATTAATTAAGCACATACTATGCAAGCATGAGACTAGTTTGAGTAGCATAGTGTTCCATCTTACTCACGAACAAAACAATCTATCTCCTGACTCTTGGCTTTTTCTTTGGCTATGTCCCCTATGTCTAGATTCTCTGATGCCTTATTTCTACCTCCTGGCTTCGTTGACTTGCTTCAAATCTCAGTTTACATCCTACCTTCTACAATAAGTGTTTCCCAGTCTTCCTTAAATCCTACCTTAGAAGAAACTAGTTGGCAAAGTAGATAAGGCACTTGACCTAAAATTAGAAATCTGAGTTCAAAACCAGCCTCGGACACTTTGTAGCTGTGTGACCCTGTGCAAGTCACTTAATCTCTGTCTGCCTCAGCTTCCTCAAGTATAAAATGGGGAGAATAACAGAATCTTCCTCTCAGGGTTGTTGTTAGGATCAAAGAAGAAAATATTTGTAAAGCATTTAGCACATGTCTGGTAGATGTTTAATAAATGCTTATTTCCTTCCTCCTTAACCTCAGTCCCTTCCCTCTGAATTCTCCCCAATTTATCCTGTATATATCTTATTTATGCATACTTATCTGCATATGTTCTCACCAGCTACAAGAAGCGTTCAGGGAGGGCAGGAAATATTTCTGCCTTTCTTTGTATTTCCTCAGCAGTACTTTAAAAAATGCTTGGTGATTTGACTTAACTTGATTCCCCTGGAGCAAAGTTCAAAAGAAGAACCGTCTGTTTTCTGCCAGCTACTATTTTCACTTAGATTGCCCAGTTTCAAATGTAGTTTCTTCTATTATGAGTCAAGCACTTTTTAAAATTCCTTAGCTACTAGAGATAATTCCTGCTGAAGTTTTTGTTTAATTGCCACTTAAGTGGTACAATTCACGGAAGAGCAAGAAAAGCACTTGAGAAGGAGCAGTGAGACCAAACCAAGATTGAGGGCTACTGTTACGGGAAGTGCAGCAAGAAGCAGGAGAAACATTGGGGATCCAAGATGGTTGTGGAGACCCTCTAAACTTCGTGGACAATGGTTTGAATGAAGAGCATTAGGAAGATGTTCATTTCCCGCAGGTGGTGGGAGTAAGAAGTAAGTGGTTCCAAGTTATCTATTAGCCACTGACTAATATGTTTTCAAACACTCTGCCCAGAATCATATTTCTCACTTTTATTAGTCATTTTGTGATTGAATTTCTATCTTATAATTAATTTTCATCACATTTAAAAATGTTTGTTTGTTTTACAGAAAGAAGTCTCTTATTGCAGTGGAATGCTATCAATAACACAACTAACCTCACCAGCAAATCTCTGGGATCTGACAGTCATTTAGAAAATAAGACTGAATCAGAACCTGGGGGAAAACTGTGGATGCCAAGAGCCCAAATGGTACTGACAAGTCATAATAAAAATGATATTAAAAGAACAATGACTGTGTTCTGAACTTCTACAACACATCACCCTATCTCATAATGAGGGACACACCTCACCCCCAGATTTAAGACAGGAAAAAAAAGAATTGTCAGGTATGTGAAGTGTTCTCAATTCGTATGCTCTTAAAATCATAGCCACGGTTCTTGAAATACTATGGGCAGCTACTGGAGAACCCAAAAAGAAGACGAGCATGTCATCTGTCTACCATATGGAGGAAAAAGTCAGGAAGATAATAAGAGGCATTTCCAATGCTGGTCTCTTTCACCAAATTGTAGATTATTTGTAGTCACTTAGGTCTTCTTTGTAACTATTGCTAAATAAAGCGTCTTCCCCTCCTTCCATATCCTCTGGGGCTCACTATTCATAGTGATCAATATTTACCAGTAAATTTTGAAACTCTAATGTCTATCTTTCTACTCAAACCCTCCTCCAACAAAAATGGGGCAGTAATACCAGGTTCTTGAAAGCTATGCCAGCAGAAACCAAGCTGAGGCACAAGGTACACTAAACTTAAAAAGATTCAGCTGTTGGTCTAGCACTGTGATGCCTTTTCATCAAAGGACCAGCTTGGCTAAATATGGAGAGATTTGTCATCCATGAGGAATTTGGGAGTCTAGAGAAAAGCAGCTACCAAAGATACTACTAAGCTACTACCAAAGTAAACAGTATTACAGAACTATCATACATTGAATAACTATTCATAGTTGATACTTATCACCCTATACTAGGGAGTTACTGTTTTATACGTCTATGCCTCACCTCCACACCGAGACTAAATATGCTTCAAGGGCAAGAACCTTGTCTCACATAACATATCATCCAGAGCACTTACCACATAGTAGGTACCTGATATCAAATAATCAATCAACCAATAAATATTTATTAAGCATCTACTATGTGTGATAGGCACTGTGCTAAGTGCTGGGGATTCAAAAAGAGGGAAAAACCAGTCTCTGTCCTCAATGATATAATCAGAATATAATCACATGCAAATAAATATATAAAAAGCAAGCTATATACAAGCTAAGTAGGAAAAATGAACAGAGGGAAGGCCCTAGAAATAAGAGAAGATGGGAATGACTTCCAGTAAAAGAAGGGATTTTAGGTGGGATTTAAAGGAAGCCAGAGAGATCAGTAGGCAGCCCAGAGAAGGGAGGCTGTTCCGAACATGGAGGACAATCAGAGAAAATGCCTGGAGCCAAGAGATGGAGAATCTAGCAGCCAGAAGGCCAACTCGTATAATTAAGCAATTAATAGCACCTGCATGCAGGATTTTTAGGCAGGAAATAAGCATTTATTAAGCACCTAATGTGCCTAAGGCACTGTACATTTTGCAAATATTCTCATTTGAGCCTCAAAACAACTTTGAGAGGTAGGCTATTATCATCTCCACTTCACAGTTGAAGAAACTGAGGCAAACAGTAAATGACTTACCCAGGGTCACACAGATAGTAAGTGTGGCTAATTTTGAACTCAAGTCTTCCTGATTCCAGGCCCAGCTTTCTATCCACTGTGCAACTTAACTGTCCCTAGTAGGCAACATTTACCTACTTACATTAAAAAAGAAAGTGCAATCTTACCACATTAGCTAGTAGTACCCCTCATTTAATGGGAGAGTTGAAAGGAACCACAGAGGTCATCTAGTCCAACCCATCTCTAAACAAGACCACCCACTACAGCAACCCTGACAAATGATGAGAAGCTCACTACCTTCTGGAGCAGTCAGTTCCCCTTTTGAGTGTCTCTAATTAGTAGGAAGATTTTCCTCCTATAAAATCAAGCTGAATGCCTTAAATTATTAAACTCTGGTAGAGAGTTTATCCCGATTCCTCTGCTTCACATAGTGAAGTGAACTGGGGTTGCAAGAGGTGAGAGGTCTCAGCTAACCAAAGAGAGAGCAAGGACTTAACCTAAGATCTCAGAGTATACTTAGAGACTGAGAAACATGTCAAAGGTAGATGTGGCCTTAGACTAAGAATACTAGAGGTGGAAGGAGCTTAAGAAAAGAGATCATAAAATATTAGCACTGGGAGAGATCTTATAAATAACCTAGAGCAATCCTCTCCTTTTACAAGAGAGGAAATAGGCCCGGAGGAAGGGCAGGACGTTAAAAGTCATACAAGGGCCAGGCCTCCTAATTCCCAGGCCATCATTTTTGTATTATATCACACAGTTCTAATGGATCAAGACACTTCATGGCCCAGACCTGTTCTTCCAGTTATTACTTATCCCTATTCCTCCCCATCACCAAAAAACCCCCAATACCTTTTGATTTGGGATAGATATATTGATGTATTCAAATATTCATTCAATTCATTCATTCAATAAGCATTTATTAAGTATCTACTATGTTCCAGGCACATGAATGTATGTATATATGTATGTATGTATACACAGATATGTATGCATACATATAAATATACGTAACTATCATTTATCATGGCTATATTTTTAAATGACTGTTTTGCCTTTTATGTAAATTAAAATCTGTTACCAAAAGTCAGCTGCAAAGAGAATTTCTGTTAAATGAATTCCATTTTTCCATCAACTTCTGTTAAAAAAAATCTGAGATATTTTGAAAATAATTGAAGTCTTTAGACAAAAACAATTACATTTGAGAATATAGAAAACCTTTTCAAAGTATATATTTGAAAAAAAATATCACTGTAACTTCTGGTAAAACATTAATATACAATGTGTCCACAATGCTGATTAAAATGTCACCAAATGTAACTAAAACAGCAATCCAATGACAGAAACTCCATGGCTTCTATGTACCTTCTTCCTCCTCTCCCCTCCCATGTTACATACACCCTTCACTAAGGGAACAAGCTGTAAACTTCAGTTAATTCATGCTCAATGACCCCGACTGACTCAGCTACCATTGTGTACCACACTCAATTTGCCTAAACATTTCTAACAATCCATCCAAGGCCATCTTTACTTTGGGAGCACTGTCTCATGTTTGAATTTACTTGTTTCTTTCCAAATATCTTCAACACCTTAAAAATGGTGTAGGGAAAAAACAATGAATTTGGAATCAGAGAATCTGGGTTCAAATTCCAGCTTGCCCCCTTACTTGGCTGCATGACTGAGGAGAAATCATGTCTCAGGGCCTGTTGCCTCATCTATGAAATGTAGGCTTTGGATCATGTGATGGGTAAGATCTCTTTCAGTTAGAAATAGTTTGTTTCAGTAAACAGAAGAACTGAAACATAGGATCCTTCCCTAGCAATAGAAGCTCAACAAAATGTCTTCTGGCCAGCTGCTTTGCAACTGGCCAATATCCATCAGTTTGCATCAGATTAGTTTATTTTTTTCTGAGGGGCATTCTATTTGAAAACTGATAGTTTACTCATTTAACTAATGGATGATATCCTTAAGCAGTGGGTTGTCTGTAAATCAAAATTAAATTAGCTGAGCTTGGGAATTGTTTAGTGTTTTTAAAAGGAGTTTACTAATACCACACATGGTATTGCTGGGAGCAATGTGAGAGGTATGAAATGGTTGCACTCCAACTCCAAATTCCTCAAGTCTGAAGAGTACTATCCTTAGAGTGAATCTTTAATAGAATCCATGAATTACTTAAGTCGGAAACTAAGGGAAATCAGTCTCTGTTAAGTGAGGGATTCATTTGCATTTTGTATTGTCCATTTTAATTCCCTTATTCCTATTTTTCCATACTTAACAGGAGTGATCAGGCAGTTTCATATCTGCTGGACAGACATGCTTTGGTTCCATGCAGAGGGACACATGCTCAGCCCTTTGTTAAAAGATACATGTGATGAGCAGCTCCACGTTTCTCTCCATGTGTCCCAAAGAGGATTTGAGACTGAGCTAGGAAAAACTGGCCACTCTGTGGGCTACGAGGAGAAATAGCTTTGGCTTCATTAAATGTGGCCTCTCTGTTGGGACATAACCAACATCAGCCCTTCCTCGGTCTTCTAACAAAGGGAGAAGGAAGGGAAGAGAGAGCTTCTCTTCTTGTTCCCCATCAACCCCCAGCAGCACATGGCCAAGAACATGTACATGCTTCGGGGAGCCTGAGACTGAATCTCTAATCCCTGGCTTCCACCTTTGTTTCCCTGAAGTCAACCGAGTCCACATCACCAAACAGCAATCCTGAGAAATGGACATTTCCAATCCTGCAAGTAACTTCATGAATTTAAGAGGACTGGAGTTGGTTGCCCAGAAGGAGGTGATTTCTACAACTAGGAGGATTCTGAAGCTGAAAGGACTAAAGAGTCACACCTGACTGATAATCTGTACTTAGGAGTTGCCTAAACAGTATAGATCTGAGGTAAATGTGAAAAATATCTTTAACAGTCTTATAAAGTTGTCTTTCCCTTCTAGGAATGCCAGCCAGCCCTTCAGAAGAGGATTTCAAGGCCCTGTTGGCCCCTCCTGTTTTTATGTTTCTTTCCCTGGGCCCAAGTCACTGAATAGCTGCAGCACTGTCTGGGCTCACTCCACCAACTCACACTGGTAATGGCAGGTTCAATCCTTAACAGGGTGATTTCTACATCAAGTTCTAGTAGCAACACTATGATGGATTCTCCAAACATAGCTTATGAGCCCCTATTGGTGTGCGTCCTCTTAACAATCAAGCAGTAGACTCAATTAGCTTTTAGAAAGAGCATTTACTCAAATGGAATAGCAAAAATGGAAGTTACAAAGAATTTCCCACCAAAAATCTGGGGTGGGGCAAATGCTCCCATAAATACACACTGTATCCATGGTGAGTGAGGGAAGAGTGGGCACTTAGAATACAATACTAATGAGGCACACATATAGGGAAAATAGGAGACGCAAAGCAACTCACAACTCTGGAACAGCATGGTCTTAAATGTCCTTTATTTCTTTGGAGACTCTTCATGAATGAGTAAATGAAGCATTTATTAAGTGCTTACTAAATGCAAAGCATAGCGCTAAGCACTGAGGATACAGAGAAAAAAGCAGTTTCTGCTCTCAAGGAGCTCACATTCTAATGGGAAAAGCAATACGTATGAAAGATTTCAGTTACAAGTCAGATGGAAAGGTTCTATGGTCCATAAAATACAGCAGCAAAGCAAATACTAAAGCCCATTCTTTAAGGTTATTTCTACTGATCATAAAATCATTTCATTTTCTGATGTTGAACCATTTGACAATGCCAAGGACTTAGGCAGCAAAAACTTTCTTTTCTGGGCCTTTAATAGCTGTGGCTGTAACACATGCAGGTATAGTTGACAAGCTAGCTCAGGGGTGGGGAACCTGTGACCTCGAGGCCACATGTGGCCCTCTAGGTTCTCAAGTGTGACCATTTGACTGAATC
>JAQQSK010007807.1:0-13805 GCA_028658325.1 Potorous gilbertii | reverse complement strand
CTCATATAGTACTTCTAACTTTCCTTAAACTATTACAAATTTAACTATCCTCAAAATGGCATTACCCATTTCATGAAAGGAAAATGCCCTATTCTCTGGCAGAAATCAAATTAAGAGGGGGGGATTACTGTTATTCATGACTGTAGGACCAGAACTTTTCTTGTAAGTATTCTTCACCCTGACAAAGAAGAGAGAAAAGTGTAATAAAGGAAAAGAAGGAGAGACCAAACAAAAGAGAAGTTTAAAGAAATGAGAGAAGGGAAGAGAGCATCAAAGGCAGTCTCCCAAGAGTTCATTGCGGTCCTACTTAGTCCTGGAATCATTGTACCTTTAAGTTTTATGCAATAGACTACAATCATCAGTCCCTGAATAGCAACAATTGTCAGTGGACACCAGTTGCTTGCTCATAAGAATCATCCATTCAAAAGATTCAAGTGAATCACTTAACTTTAAATATATGATTTCTAAATTTGTTTTCTTCATACATCCTGTACCTTTCTAAATTCTCTACCACTGACACTGTGGAAAAAGATGGTGACCACAGATAAGGATATTTATCCTTCTATTCATTTTATGTTTTTTTGGGTCCCAGAAAAATCACCAGTTTTGGGTTCAGATGCCTTCAAGTTTGAGCTCAAATGTCACCTACTGGAAGCCTTTCTTGATCCATTTATTAATTTTCAGTGCCATCTATTTCTGAGTATCTTTAGATTATCTGGAAAATGCCTTCGTTGTAAAATATTTGCATGTTATTTGCATAGAGATTACAGACTTTTTGATGGTAAGGACTGTATTTTACATTTCTTTGGATTCTCTCTACTTAGCATGATATTGGATACATAGTAGGTACTTAATAAATGTTTACTGACTAACTAGTTGGCTGACAGTAAATTTTCATTTCTAAAATAACTAAGCTATGTTAAGCTTTAGGCATCAGGCAACTACATAGTCCATTCCCAGTCACCACTTTAAGCCTTTACTGATTGGAAGCACCTGCTACAGTTGTGCATCAGTCTTAGAATACTGAATTTCCTCTCTACCACCATGAGTTATTAGAAGTATTCATTGAACTCGTAAGCGGGACACTACATGCTAACTATAACAATTTGTACCTACAAGAATTTAGATAGATGAATGGATAGATAATTACTAGAAGCACAGAATCTCAAATTAGCATGTTCTTCAGAAATCATCTACTTCATCTCTCGTGACCAGAAGACACCTCTGCCAAAGCTTGTCAAAAAGCATGAAAGAGTGGAAAAATGAGAAGATCTTGTTAAGGTGGAAGAAAGAAAGACGAGCTATATACGTCTAGTAGCATTCTGATGCCCCTAAAGAATTATGCCTCATATGCAAGATAAATTACTATCTCTAATTCATGAAGATGAATCCAGCTGCCATTTAGGTACCATTTAGTCTTGATGGATGGGACTCATAACTTGAATGTGATTCTAGACAGGTTTTTCCCTTATTTGAATGAAAGACTACTATAATATTTTTAAAATGAAAAAATAATGCTCACATAAAGAAATTTAGAAACCACAGTGGGAAAATGTGGTAGAAAGTATATTGTTATCAGTATATTACTGATGGGTGTCTTCCAGTATCTGAGAATCTGCCACAATGTTCTCTCTTGTTCTGCCTCTCTGTCTCTCGATGCCTTTCTCTTCCTCTGTCTCTCTGTCTACGTCTCTATATCTCCGCATTTATGCATATTTTTCTCTGTTTCTGGCTGACTCTTTTTGCCCCTTTTTGCCTTTTTCTCCCTAAGTGCCTCTTTCTCTCTGCATATCTAGCCAACCTCTACCTATGCCTGTCTCCTGAAGAAGAACTATGATTTCTTGATGAAAATGTTATTTCAATACATCCAAGCTGTGAAATGGAGCAATAAATATGGGAAAATTCTACCCTGCATTTGATTTTAATAAAGCCTTAGGAATTATTAGCTTGAATCAAAGCAACTGAGAATGTTGCAAGAGTAGGGGAAACATAATTAAATCATCATAAAGATTGAGACAGATGAAGAAAGGAAAACTAGAGATTGTCATTAAATGACATTATGATTGGAGAGAGTCCATTCTAAGCAATTTAGATGAAGGATAAAGTGAATGACAAAGTGGTATGAATTGATTTCATGCAGTATATTAACTTGAAAGGAAAAAGAGGTTTCAAAAATGAAATTTTGAAGATACAAGAAGAGAAAACGACAATTATGTAGACTTGTATAGTAAAAATAAATTTGAGAATAAAAAGGAGAGGCATCTAAGAACGAATGCAAAAGCAGATCCTATCTTATAGAGTCAGAGGAGTGCCAAGGTGCATTTTGAACTTAGGGAAGTGCAAAAAGCTAGACTACAAAAAAGTGCGTATTATTATAGAAAAGCTGGGTATTTAGGGGAAAAGGAAAACAACATAAGGAAGGAATTGATTTCCAAGCCTGATGAGACAAGGAAAATGAAAAACAAGCCTAGACACAGCTGCTCAGTTTGTATTTTTTCCTATTTTCTCTGTCAAAGACAATGATCCTTTTACTGAGAAGAATAGAACAACTGGGTTGATATCAAATTAATAAGAACTACGTCCTATATTGTTTGAGAGAAGCAAAGAAGCATATATATGGTGTATATTATGTGCCAAGCTTTGTGTTACACTTCATAGATATTCCTATTTGATTTTCAAAACAACCCTGTAAAGTAGGTACTGCTATTGTCCACACTTTAAACTTGAGAAAGCAGAGGTTGAGTGACTACCCAGGGTCATACCCTAAGTATCTGACTGAATTTGAAATCAGGACTTACTGACTCCAGTCCCACTGCTCTATTCATTCTACTAACACTGACACTTTAAAGTTTTAAAAGTAGTTTAAATATATTGCATCATTTGATCCCCACAGCCTTGTGGCATTCCTGGTTAACAAGAAAACCAATTTGATCTTACACCTCATAGACAGACACAGTATCCAGTCATATAGAGGTGGTCCTCTTTAGTCTACATTTGGAACAACATATTCAGTTGTGGAATCTATACTTTACACAGGGCATTGATATGCTAGAGATTCTCCAGAGAATCAACATAGAGCAGGACTTTGAAATTTTCACATATTGAGATTGGTGGAAGGAACTGAGGGTGTTGGGTGAAAAAAGATAAAAGACAAGCCATAGGACAGGAGTGAGGATAAAAGAAATCATCAGATGTCTAAAGAATTGACATACAGAGGAAGGATTTGGTTTGTTTCATTTCTACCAACAGGGAAAAACAGGATGAAAAGTCAAAAATAGAAAAAAGTAATGGCACCTTTATCTTATAACTATTCTGAGTATAGAAGGAGATACATCTGTAAAGTGTTATGAAAAAGTCAAGACTCAATGAAAGAATTATCTTCTATTATTTTATTTAATACTCCTGCTCCTATCTATTTAATCTTTTCAAATCCCTTAATATGTTTTACTTCTAGGATAATACTGATCTCAGTTTACTCATTGATAAATAAATGACACTAGACTAGATCACCTCTGAGATCCTTTCCATCTCTGTATCAAGGACATTATGATACTTTTAATTTGGATTAATTTTAAAGATAACTTTTTGTCTTTGTAACACCACAGTGAAAGAACTTTTATTCTAATGTGATTAACGTGAAACTTATAGGTAAGGATAGAGAACATAAATAATACTTTATCTCATATATTTTAGAGGAGTAAAAAGAAAAAACTGTTTTTACAATTAAAAACAATGAAAGATTTCCCTTTAACCCAGTAGGAGATATATCAAGTAGAAAAGAAGCAACCTACTTAGAGACCCTATTTATAGTACTGTTTATCTGTAAAGGCACCTGTGCCCTTTTTGTAATTGATGCAATTAAATTAAATATCTATAGGCATCATCTATGACGATCTTTTTTACAGCTATATTCAAGATTTGATGCTCTTGAGTTCTCATGTCTAGAGAGAGCCCTTTTGGTCACCAGGGCTGACAATGTTATTTTTTTTACTCTGAAGTGTCTAGGTATTGGTGAATAGCACTCACTTGAAAAATTTATTGATTAAGAGGCTGAGGTCTTGGGTTCTTGGACATTCGCTAATTTCTTCTCTGATACATGGAAGTTATCATGTATTCATATATTATCAAAATAATCAATACTTTGGGACTTCTGTGTTATTTGGAAAATGGGAATAATATTTCTTAGTGTATGGAGTTCACACGATAGTTATAAGGAAAAGAGTCAATAATCAAATGCTGTAGACACGACACCAAAAATTATCATTATGAATTATTGGGCATTTCGGGGATTTTTGCATGATATTGGATGATCAGGTTCTCTGAGAAACACAGATACAGAGAAAATAGCATAGAGGTACTACTACAATGCAAAGTACTAGTGTGTCAATGTGGTGTAGTAGAAAGGGTTTTGATCTTTGAGTTAAGAAGATACGGATTGGAATCCCGCCTCAGACGTTCATTGATTGTATATGTCTGGGCAAATGATTTAAGCCAATAAACCTCAGGTTACTTATCTGTGAAAGTGGGAAGGATATAATAATAATGTTATTCATCTCAAATGGGTGTAGGCAATTCAAATGAATAAATCAATATAAAGCTCTTTCCAAAAGTTATCTAAATGTGAGCTATTACCATTCTAGGTAAGTACTCTTCTCACCTAGATTTTCATATCAAACTCCTCCCTGAAGTTTTTTACAGTGCCTTGCACACATTATACCCATAATCAACATTGCCAAATTAAGTGTTAATTTGGACTATTCATCCCTCAAATGACTCTTTAATTTACTGAAGGATGATGAGCTTAATATATTGCCAGTAGTGCTTCATAACAGCTATCTATAGAGGCTTTGTATGTTTGAACACCATTTTCATCCATGATCTCATTTGAGTCCTAAGCCTGTACTAAGGGATAGGTACCACAATTATAATTATGTACGATATATGGATAAGGAAATGGAAGTGAAGTGACTTACCTTTGGGGAAAATGAGTCACTATCTGAGACACAGGAAGTTTTTGTGAAGATCTTCCTTCCTCTGTGTCCAGCAATGTCTCCCCTATACCATTTTGGTGCCTACATAGAGGCTGTAGTCTTCAGATTGGATATCCTAGAACCTAGCTAGCTTGATGGGGAGAAAGATGTCCAAGACTCCGAAAAGGAAAGTTAGCCAAGAACTTTATATTCAAAGTTTGGCCTTGAAGTCCCAATCTTAGGAAATAGAATTGTATTGAAAAAACTCTTCACTAGTCACTGGTACAAAAGTTCCAAAGTTCCTAGTGGCAGAGTAGTCATTTCTAGCTATTGCTGTGGCATGGATGGCAGTAGATTTAGTGATGCCAACCCATATCCTTCATTAGCTAAGGCTCATAAAGCAGAAAATGAACCAGATGAATAAATGAGTTATTCATGGAATTTGACCCATCAGCTCATTCCCTAGCACTGAGGTATATAGGGACATATTTCAGTGGCAGTAGGTCGTCATGGAAGACATACGGAAATTATGTAGATCTGGAAGAACTGCAGCTCTTGAGAGATGATACTCCCTGGGAAATACTTAGAAAAGAAAACAAGCAATTAAATTCTGCTCTGACCACTGAGAAAAAACATTTTCTCATGGGTTCTTTGTCGTTCGTTGCTTTTGGTTAGCAAGAGAGACAGAAAGGAAAATGGGCAAGACCATTGAAAAACGCTGGCTTGTAGTTGTGCTTCTATCATCTCTTAACTAGCTGACTTTGGCCAAGTTACTGAAAATCTCCAAGTCATTATTTATTCTTCCTTGAAATGGGTGTAATAATTTCACACTTGACAGCATTCAAAAGCATTGAGTTAATATCAAATGGGATACTGAGCATGAAAGATATGAGTTACTGAAAAAGTTCTGCACAAAAGGAAGGCATGCAAAAAATGAGTGAATTTAGTATTAGAAGATCTGGGATGGAATTAGAGGTCATTGTGAAACTTTAGGCAACTCACTTATCCTTATAAGGCTATCTTGATTTACTTACTTGTAAAATGTAATTAAGCATATTCACATGTTCCAATTTTCATGAGTACTGTCAGCATAGGAATTTATAAATTGTAAATGATGTTCTTATTATTCCAAATATTATTGCTATTCTTTTTTAAAAATCTACTCAAAACTACCAATTTTCCTGTTTTCCCAAATTCCACCTGCTCCTCTCCCTCTCTGCTTCTTAGTTCTTCTTAACTTCTCATACACCGCTAAGATTTTACTTCAATGAAAACCAAGGGGATGTTATTCTTGATGAAAAGATGCAGAAAAATACAGTAAAGTGTGTAGTGTTGTAGATTCAGAATTTTTTAATTTGGAACTGAAAATAAAATTAATTTGAACGTAAGAAAATAAAAGTTTCATGAAATAACTCTTCTGAGTAGTGAATGGAAATAGAAAGTATTAAATACAGAAACACACATAATTCATCATCAATGCATGACACCTTTACAAAAACTAACATACATCAGAGTATACAAACTCTATAGAAATGCAGAAAAGAAGACATATGGAAAATGTGATTGTACCTACTGCAATGTAATAAAGGAACTTTAAAGAAAACATTAACATTAATCGAAGACTCAATAACCTAATAATAATAATTGATGATTTGAAGAACTAAAGATAAAAACAATAATTTATTTAATTAATATCTAATTCCATTAATGAAAAAAGCAATCTTTGGCACAGTGAATAGAGTACTAGTCCTGGAGTCAGGAAGAACTGAACTCAAATCCAACCTCAGACATTTGGTGTACGACTTTGGGCAAGTCACTTAACTTTGCTTCTGTTTTCTATCTCTCTCTCCCTCCTCCGTTATCTCTTTCTTCTTTACTTTTTAGACGAGTTCAAATGTTGCCTCTTTTTAACCCTCCTCTATTATGTAGACTTCTATTTGTACACTCCAATTATGGGAGGAAAGATCTACCCTTCTCTTTTTTCTTTCAATGCATTTATCTTTCCCTACCTTTCCATTTTTACATTTTTCTTTAAAGATAATCAAAACATAACAGGAAGACTCCTGTGTACTTTACTTAACTAGACTTATTTTATGACACCTGATGGTTATAGAATGTTCAAGGGATACATCTAGTCACCTCAGGATATAATCACTTAAACTTGTTCCGTTCTTTATTAACTAACTAGTATGTAAAAGGCATTGTGATTGGCTTACATTTCTGGGGGATAAAAAAGAGACAAAAGAGAGCCCTTTTCCTCAAAAAGCTTACAGTCTAATGGAGGAGACAACATACGAAAAAAGTATATGCAAAGAAAGCTATATTCAGGACAATAGGAAGTGACTAACAGTGGGAAGGGACTGAAATTAAGAAGGGTTGGGAAAGACTCCCTGAAGGAATTGGGATTTTAGTGGGTAGTTAAAGTAAGCCAAGGAGATCAGTAGTTCCAGGTATAGGGGACAATCAAATATAATGTTTAAAGCTAAAAGATAGAGTGTGCTGTTTATGGAAGAGTAAAAAGATTGAATCACTGATTCAAAGAGAATGTGTTGGGAGTAATATGTAAGAAAACTTGAAAGATTTGTAAAGGCTAGATTATGAAGGACTTTGACGTCAAAATGAGCATTTCATGTTTGCTCTTGAAGGTAAGAGGAAGGCAACTTATTTGATTAAATATGGGAGGAATGACATGATCAGACTTGCATTTTAGGAAAAACAGTTTAGTGACTGAATGGATGTAATGGAGTGAGGGGATAATTGAGGTAGACAACAGCCTAGAACATCCTGAGAAGGAAACCAAAGGGATGATCTAGGAGTCAGGGCAATTGGTCATGAAACTGGAATGAATTCTTCTACTAGAAGAGAAGGGCCCTGGGCAGAAAGTTAACAAATGAGCAGAGGGTGAAGGGTAACATTAATACCTTCTCCTTTCCATTGTCCTGAATGCTTATAGAGAAGAGAAACTATTAGCGCACATTCTGTTCATTTTCTAAAAAAATATGCAAGTTTTATGAGTTTTTATGGATATTGACATAATGATTAACTACATGATTTTCCACTATGTTACCATAAATCATCTGAAAAGGTAAAGTTCATTGAATAAGAAAAATAAAAACACAAAACTTCAAAGAAACAAGCAAACAAATCAATAAGTATTAAGTAAGCATTGACCATCTACCCACCACTGTGCCGCGAGTTCAAAATATTAATACATTCAACTTCAAGACTATGTGGCATTTTTATATTTTATTTTTAACTTATGGCATAAAATAAGCATTTTCATAATATCGTAAAAAATGGGAGATTGTACAGGAAAATGCAAATCTATTATGCACAAATTGCTATTCCTTTCAAATATGCAAGAGTTTTCATGCATTTTTTCCTTCTCTTCTCCCAACACCTCACCCTAGAGAAAGAATACCATTAGATGCAAATAAGAATATATATATGTATGTATATGTGCATATGTCTATATGTACATATACACATATATACATATATGTGTACATGTACATACATATTTGTAGATTTGTTGGTTCTTTTCCTTTGCTTTCGAAGAGGACCAATATCACATCACCACAACAACGTGAAATTTCAGTGTGTGCAACTGTGGATGATCAAACCAATACGAGCTCAGAATGTTCTGTCACAGGTTGGGCACAGATAATCCGTGTGAATATTTGGGGAGGATACTCCGATTTGTGCATGCTACATTTACTTTTTGCTGTCTCAATCCTCTTTTGTTCATAGAACACAGGACCCTTTCTGATGTGGGCATGCCATGCTGAGCGGTCCTGTGCCAGTGTCTCCCATATTTCACAGTCGAATCCAAAGGTCTTGAGAGAGACCTTGAAAGTGTCCTTGAATTGCTTCTTCTGACCACCATGTGATCTCGCTAACCCTCAATCTTTTGGGCAAGCTTATATTTTGCATTCTAACAACGTGGTCATCCCATCAGAGTTGTGCTCTCTGAAGCATAGTTTGAATACTTGGCAGTTTGCCTCAAGCAAAGACTTCAGTATGTGGTATCTTTTCCTGCTAGGTGATCCTCAGAGTCTTCCTATGACAGTTCAAATGTAAGCGATTCAGTTTCCTGGCACGGTGCTGGTAGACTGTCCATATTTCACAGGCATACAACAATGGGGCCAGAACATCAAGTTCTATAGATCTTCAGTTCGTTATTCAGTCTAATATCTCTTCTCTCCCAAACTTTTCTTCAGAGCCTCCCAAACACTGAGCTAGCTCTGGTAATGCATGCATCCACCTCATTGTCAAAGTGTACATCCCTGGAAAGTACACTACCAAGGTAAGTGAACTTGTCCACAGCATTCAAAACTTTTCCATTTAATGTAATTGATGCTTTCACATATGGATAGTGTGGTGGTGGCTGATGGAGTACCTCCGTTTTCTTGGTGTTAATTATTAGGTCAAAATTAGCACAGGCAGCAGAAAATTGATCTATACTTTGTTGCATCTCAACTTTAGAGGTTGCATTGAGTGCACAATTATCTGCAAACAGAAAATCATGCACCAACTCTCCCTCCACTTTGTTCTTGGCTTGTAGTCTTTACAAATTGAATAACTTGCCATCGGTATGATAGTAGACCTTGATGTCATGTTCATCCTCATTGAAAATATTTGACAACATGACTGAATACATCATGCTAAAAAGCATGGGAGCAAGCACACAGCCCTGTTTCACTCCAGTGGTGATTGGGAAGGGAGGAGAGCATTGTTCACTATCCAGAACCCAAGGAAATATACCGTCATGAAACTGACATATGATACTGATGAAATTCTCTAGGCAACCAAAAAACTGGGGTGTTGGGTGTGTTCAGCGAGGACCAGTACCTTTCATATGATTGTTGCTGAGCCTTTTTCAGGACTCTTTCCACCTTTTGTGTTCCCGTTTCACTTAAATCTCACCTGTCGCTCCAAGAAGCTGCAGGATGATCTGTGGCCAAACCGTAGTAAACCGTTTCGGCAGATGGCCCAGACCAGGCTGAAGTTAAGCAAGCGGTCTCAAACTCATTGATGAGTTAACGGGGTGTCTAGCTCAAGCTTGTGAAGACTTCCTCTGGTGAAATGGGTGGAGCAGCGCAATTTGTTCCAACGGCCAGGAAGGCAGTTGAAGTGTATACGTATACATACATACATACATACATACATACATACATACATATATATGTATATATATACTTCTACTTATCAGCTCTTTCTCTGCATGTAGATGGCTTTTTTCTTCATATGCCCTTTATATTTATTTTGAGTATTTAAAATGGTTAAAATAATCTATTCATTCAAAGTCATTTTTTTAAAATGCTGTTACCTTATGCATTGTTCTCTTGGTTGTGCCCATTTTGCTCTTCACTATTTTCATGCTTTTTGGGGAAAAAATCTATAGACATCGCTGTGGAACAGGAAAGACTGATATTAGGTTTAAATATTGATCTATCTTTAGCAAGTTGAGAAGAGACTGGTGACTCATGTTCATTTGGAATGTCTGGATGAAATAGAGACAAAACTAAGTGGGATTTTGCAAAATTGTCTCCACGGAAGATTAAACAAATATTTTTCTGATTTTCACAATATAACAAATAATTTGATGAATTAAATACCATGCGAAAGAAGGCAAGCAGGATAATGAAGGGCCTGTAATCCATTCGTGAAACTTTGTAAAGGAATTGGGTATTTTTTTAGTAAGGGGAATAGAAGCATCATTGAGGGCAGATGATAATTGGCTGAGGATTTAAGTAGGAATCTGGTTTTGAATAAATTCTCATTGTGTAGTTTGAGGCCAGAGTTCAAAACTAGGAATAATGGAGGAAAAGCATTAAGTGGCAAATTTAGTTTTGGTATCACAAAAAACTTTCTATTAATAATGGAAAAAAAGGAAATGACTGGCCTTAAGAGGCAACGGTCGTCGCCTCCTGGAGATTGTTCATAGAGAGACTGGATGCTGCCTTGTCAAGAATGTGACTGAATGTCACTGAAGATGAGTTTTTAATGTGTATTGGACTATAAATGGAATTAATTTTAATAGAATGAAATGAATATCAATACAACCAACAAAAATACCCCACTTTCACATTCTGTTAGTATGAAATTCCGTTCTAAGTGATAGCGGATATGTTAAAGGTAACTATGAAGAAAAGATGCAGAAAGTTCTACATTTTTTAGATGAAACCTTATTGAGTTAAATTAAAACTTCTATTATTATTATCCAAAAGGATGAGACTTTATGACATAAAGAACAGAGGGATAGTCTGCCTGAAAAAAAAACACGGTGTTAGACAATAAACATTTATTAAATACTTTACGCTATAGGAAATTTAACAAAAAAGTAAACTGAGTCACGTTTCCCCAACCAATATGAAATTTTAATAACAGGATATATTACCTGTCACAAAGCTGTCAGTGGCTGCCTCAGCTTCTAACCAAATACTCCAAGCAAAATGATGGCTTTCTGGCTATAGGTTTTGGGGAGTACAGGACAAAGAATAGAAATGAATAGGATATGTCAAGGCAACATGATTGGATCATAACTGAGGTACAGTGAAGAACATAAGTGACTTGACATTTTTAATGAAGAACTACCAACACTGTCTTTCTTCCCCCCTAAGCCTAATAAGTGTCCACTTGAAAGGACAAAAATATTGGATGGGAATTATTAGGACACAAATCAGACACCCTTAAAGTATTGTTTGGTCGTATACACATACTATGCAAGACAGTCTGGTAAGCCACATCCTCCAAGGTTAGCAGAATTATTTTTTGATACAATAGTAGGACAGTGATTAGCAAGTGAACTAAATTTATAAACTTAACCTCTGATAAGTCAGCTGGATTAAATTCAGAGAAAGAGAATCAGAACTTAGGCAGTTATAGGACAAAATCAATTAACTAAAAATAGAATCAATAAAATGATTCAGAGTCAATTAAAAATTCACAGATTAGATTGTGATCAACTGATCTTCTCTGCCTGCTTCCTAACTACCTGACATTCTCTGAAAATATAATTTGAAAAAAAGGAATAGACATTTCTCAAATTTCAAAAAAAACTCAAAAAGGGATGGAGTTGTGAGACAATTTTCAGAATCTGCATATTTATGAAAATTACAAATCATAGAGTCAAATGAAGGAAGGCAAAAAATGTACATGAGTCCCAGCATCTGGATGAAGAGGGAGAATTCAAATTTACTGATCCATGTGAGAAATGGCATGTAGGATACAGGTATTTTTGGTGTTATTTGATTTCAGTCATTCAAAAATTTCCATCACCTTGGCCATAGTACTCCAGTTCCCACTATCCTCCACTCTCTCCCCAAGTCTTTCCAAGCTCATGGTCATTTCTCCCATGACATTGTCTACCTATTCTTCTTATTCTCTGATTTTCCCTTTTCCTCTTGCTTTCAATCTTTCTCAATAATTTATTTTGAAATAAGTTTTCTCTACTCATTGTGTGCAATAGATTTTAAGCTTGAATGGCATATAAAAGGTGGACTTTAAACATCAAAGTGGACCCAAAACATCATTGAAAGGGTTTATTCCGATTAAGCAGAACTTGAATGATTATTATCTCCCAGAATACTCAAAAGTACTTTGTTAAATATACTTTTGAAGGGATAGAGCCAAGATGGCAGATAGAAAGACACACATATGCTAGATCCGAACCCACAGCCCATAATTATCTATAAAAAGAACTCAAAAATTCTGAAACAGTGGAGCCGCGCAGCAGCGGGGTGAAGGAGATTTCCATTCCAGAGAGCCCTGAAAAACCGACCCCAAAGGTACTTTGTTCACTGGACGGGAACGGAGCCCCAGGCCTTGCCCCAGGCCAGGCCGCATGGAGAGGAGCGAGCAGATCCGAGCAGGCTTCAGGGATGGAATCTCCAGCGGCTGCGAAGGTTCGCTCCACCCACAGAAACACAGGTCAGTGGAGAGAGACGACTGTGCGGGCTGAGAGGGGAGAGCGGTGTCTCCATGACTTGGACTCCCTCGGGAGGCAGTGGCAGAGGCAGCAGGAGGCCAGAGACTGCCAGAGCAGGCAGGAGCTCAGCAGGAGCTCCATTACTGAAGGTCTCTGCATAAACCCCCTGAGGGAACTGAGCCTGGGAGGCAGCCCTGCCCCTACCTGAGCAACAGAAATTAAGCTCCCATTGAATAGCAGTCAGACCTGCTGCCTAAAGCCCTGAGGCTGTAGAGCAGCATTTGAATCTCAGACCCCAAGCACTAGCTGGGGGGATATGGGCAGGAGTGGAAAAGACTCTCAGAAGTCGAGTAACTGACTGGGAAAATGCCCACAAAAGGGAAAAAAAATAAGACCATAGTAGATTATTTTCTTGGGGAACAGATGATCCCAACCTTCCTCTTTGACGAGGAAGAAAACTGCTTACCATCAGGTAAAGACATAAGAGTCAAGGCCTCTGTATACCAAAAACCTGAAATAGATATCCAGTGGGCTCAGGCCATGGAAGAACTCAAAAAGGATTTTGAAAATCAATTTAGACAGGTGGAGGAAAAACTGGGAAGAGAAGAGAGAGAGATGCAAGAAAAGCATGAAAAACGGGTCAATACCTTGATAAAGGAGACCCAAAAAATGCTGAAGAAAATAACACCTTGAAAAATAGGCTAGACTAGGTGGGCGGACCTAGGCGAGGGTAGAGAGGAATCTCAGAAGTCAAGTAACTGGCTGGAAAAATGCCCAGAAAAGGGAAAAAAAAATAAGACCATAGAAGGTTATTTTCTTGAGAAGATGATTCGGCAATTCCTCTACGACGAAGAAGACCAATGCTTACCATCAGGTAAAGACATAGGAATCAAGGCCTCTGTATC
>JAQQSK010007806.1:0-13806 GCA_028658325.1 Potorous gilbertii | reverse complement strand
TGGAAATAAGGCATCAGAAATAGTAAGGGGTAAAATGAACCAGGGAGATAAATCTCTATTTCATGTAGAGAAATGAAAAAAAAAAGATCAAGGAGCAATAGTGGGGAAAATTGTAACTTGATTGTAATTGTTGAAGAAATGAGGACAGTTTTGGGAGAAAAATGTAATGAGCATTCATGTAAAACATGAAAGAGAAAACAAGAGAAATTGACATGCATGAGAAATACTGACACTGGTCTATTTTCATAGGTTAAATTCTGACCTCAAATACACATGGTCAATTTCATTGGAGAACAAATTGGATTCACCCATCCCCGTCGTGAAATTCTCTTGGAGTCTTTCCTCATTTCTGTCTAATGAGCACCTGGAAACACTTGCTGATAAATTGATAGAAATCAGAGTCAGTGGGAAATAAGAAAACTTGATCGATGTATTCAAATTGGATGGAAACACAAAGCTCAGAAGGGAAATTGTAGAATAATTAGACTTCACTTCAAATTTCACATAGCTATTGAATATTTATAGAAATAAAACTCCAGGGGTTAGTAAGCTTATGAGTTATTAGTGTGAGTCTTTTCTTTGCAGATCTGTCATAAAACAATGACAGTTTTACCAAAGGAAATGTGATAAAGATTAAAAAAAAACAGTTTCAAAGTGCAAAATCATGTTTCCTTTCAAAATCAGTAGAGTTAAATTAATTAAAATTGCTAATGTCTACACCTCTCAAACAGAAACACCTCATTGTACAAAATTAGTTAATGGGCACATTCTCATTTTGACTTCTGATTTTGACTTCAAGAGGAATGGGATATACATATATATGTATATATATTTCTTGAAGACATTACAAAAAACACATGTATCAAACTTAAAAGTATGCAAAACAATTACATATTATTTAACAATCCTTAGAATAGTGCTCTGATCCATGTTCTATAGACACTTTGATCTCCTTTTTACAGACAAAGAAACTGAGGCTCAGAGTGGTTAAATGATTTGCCCATGATCACAAAATTTTTAGTCTGTAGAGGTGGGATCTGAAGACAGGACTTCCTGAATCAAAAACAATTAATTGCTCTATTCCCTGTCCATGAGTGTGATGAAGCCAGCTCTCAACAGCTAGCCAAGCCACTTGTTAAATTTTGAGAGTATTTATGCATAGGAAGTTGGTAAACACTACAAATCAAGGCTTGATTTATTATTTTTAATCTCTTGAATAAAAAAAATATTATGGAGTTAAGAACAAATATTTGTCACATTTCTTTGAGAGAGAGAGCTGATTGTTAAATGTTTACAAAGATAACACCACTTATATCCCACAGTTGTTCCCTGCAGGGTGATATACTTGGCAATGTCAGACAAGAAGCAAGGAGATACATAGAATGAGAAATTTAAGAAGAAACAACATTTTAAAAATCACCATGTGAGAGAGAAGAAACATTTTCTATTTTTCTCAAAGGTTTAATGAGCTATGAATAAGGAACTAAAATTGTCAGGTTCATATGAGCCAAACTATAGAAAATTTAGGATTTGTCCATCATTACTTTTCCTGCTGAAAACTTTCCCAAATTAGTGTTCACAGAGGACAACAAAAGGTAGTTAAAGATGTCTACTTTTATTCCCTTTATTTGTTCTTATTATTCAACAATGAGAGGTCAAGGTGGGATATTTTTTTTTTTTTTGGAAAGTGAGGGTAGTCTCCTGAGTCAAGCTTTCTTTGGTGAATTTCATCATCTAATTATTATATTCATCCAAAATTTGAATAATCCCCTTCCAGAAAAACAAGGGAAGTTCACAATGTTCTACTGATATTTAGACCAATTCCCTATTTTCTGTCAAATGTTTGCACTTTTCGTACTTAACTACAGTTGCCTTATTCCCATGGCCTTTTAATGACAAAGTACAGTTGTAAGAACATCCTGTCTGACCTTTTCAGTTTCTTTGCAGGACACAGAAAGCTTCTGGTAAGGAAATCTCCCTCAACAATGTACATTAATACCTGTTGTGTAGTTTAAGATTTTGAGAATTGTCCAAGGTTCTGAGGGGTTAAGAAACTTGTCCAAGGTCAGACAGAAAGTGTGTCAGAGTCAGGATGTGAAACCAAATTTTTCTCACTTCAATTGCAACACTCTGTGCACTACACCTCTTATCCTGAGTATTAATATGTTTATACAAAGATAAACATAGGTTAGAATATTAAAATAAACATTATTTCTTGACAAACTTAAACTACAAAGATATTACCAGAAATTCTAACACCCATTGAAAATGGAACTCCAAAAAACATTTGGGTGAAAGTAGAGTGTAAGAGACTGAGAGGATGAAAATTTCAAGAACATGTCAGATTCAGAAAAAAAAACAAAACCTCTCTCTGATCAATGGAAGTTGGAACATGGATTGTGGCTTCTATTAGGCAAATACTGATGGGTACGCTACTATTAAGGTAGAAGGTGGAGTCGGAAATGAATGAGAATTGTGGTGTGGTATAGTAAAATTCCTTCAGGATTTGAGATCATAAAATCTATATTTGTATTCCAGCTCTTTGATGCACTAACTATGTGGCAAGTCATCTCATCTTTATGGACCACAGTTTTGTCATCTGAAAAATGAGAAGCCTGGATCCACTGACCTCGTTAGGTTCTTTCCAGCTCTAAATCTGTAATTCAATGTTCTCTTGTACTACGAGGAAGGAAGACAATTTGATAGCTTCTTGTTTTATTTAATTATTATTACTAAGTACTAAACTCCGTTGTTTCTAACTGTGGATGGAGTACAAGTGATGTCAGAACCTTCTAATTTTGACGATCACGGAACAATACACTAGTTATTGCACTCTAATTATACCTCTACTAAGAGAGAAATGTGTGCTTAATGAAGCACAGAAAAGCTTTCACAGGAAGACCTTTGAAAAGACTGTAATGTTTGGGGGCATTTTCTTTCCTATTTAAGCAATATTTGACATTTGCCAACATAAATGGGAATGAAAGGATATTCTGCAAGAGATTAAAATAATTATTGAAATAGAAAATGCATTATTAAGTGTCCAGTGAGAATCTTACCTATATACTCCTATAATGGACACATGTCAATTAAGCAGGTGTTGTCTTTTGGCATCACAGAATCTGAGAAATGTAATGTACAGTAGATGAAAACGGTAGCTCCTTTCAATTTTTTAACACGTTTTTACTTTTTTTCACTTAGAGTGAGATTTTTTTCTAACTGAGCGATACATTTGAAAAAAAGCTTTTGCAGGTCCTTTGTTAAGATGGTAAACAAATATAGTAAACCTAAAATCACATTAAAAATACCCTCAATCAATTCGAACTAAATTCACTAAATATAACATATCCAAAAATGTTTGGAATTAATTATTAGACAATCTAGTCATTCCTTTAAAGAGCCAATTATGTCCTGTTTAGCTGCATTAACAAAATGAAAAGAAAAAAGTGGAAATATGGTTTACTTTGATTTTAAATACATTAGACAATTTTCCATGTTTAGTAAGCCAGGAAAGTAACAAGCAAGATATCACGTTATCTGTGACCTTCTCATCATTACACATGGATAATAAACCATCTTCCATTCTCAACTGCAAATGATTTATATAGCTGCCATTGGGGGAAATGGGGCTATCAGTTTTAAAGGACAGTTAACTCCATCAGCGACAGAGAGTATGGTACTAATGAGACCAGGTTAAATTGTGGAATTGTGAATTTTCCATTAAGAAAACCAGTTCTTTGACATCCGTAGTTTCAACTAACATTCTTGACCTTGTTCAAAATACAACTAAAATTGATGATGGGTCTGTAATGTTGTCTTTGTTTACAAAATTCAAAATTAATTTTAGGCTAATCAGTTATTGTCATGGGGAAGGAAAGAGGGATGGATGATATTGATTATATAAAGAGAGAAGGAAATAGCTCCCATTTTCAAGAATATATTTTAACAAATTTTTCTTCTCAGGTCAGATCTCGTTAAATTAGGTATCTAAAGAGAAATAAAAGGCATCTTTACATAGTGGAAGGATTCCTGGACTTGGAGTAAGGAAAAATTGGGTTTAATTATAAATAATTAGTAGTTGTATGATCAATTCTAGGCAAATCACTTGATATATGTGCCTCAGGGAATTAGTGTCCCTCCACCAAATTAACTCGTATATACTTTGTATTGACTTATTTCTATATCTGTGCCCATTTCTGAACTCTACTCTCTCCCTTTCCTCTTAATCATGAAAATAAGCTTCTTCAGTGCAGGCAATCTATCCCTTTTGTTTCTATCTTCAGTCTACATAGTAGGAGCTACATTTTTTTAAACAAATGCATATATGATGAATTCTGCCTTTCCCTATACTTTCCATGGCATGTTTCTTAAAAGCACAGTTTACTAAAGATAAATCATCTTAAATTAATTGATTTAAAAAATAAGTAATAAAAGTCAATCTTCTAGGTACAGTTAGAGAGGCGAAATTTAGTATGGTCTTAGGAAAGTCTTTGTAGGAGTTTCCATGAAAATGTGGAATGGATCATCTTAAGAAATCATGGGTTCTTTCTTTCTCAAAGTCTAAGAAAATGCTGGCTGATCAGTCATCATCTGTGTTGTAGAGGGGAGAAACCTAATATAGAATAATCTTTAAAGAATGGAAAATGTATATCACAGAAAAGGTAAAGGAGGGAAAATGTCACAGAGAAAATGTGAACAGATTGTAATATGTAACTAATAAGAATTAAGGCATGTCTTTAGGGAAATGCTTGATAGCAAGAGAAGATGGGCTGTATGGAACGCGCAAGAGATGATGTCAGGGAAAGGTCTTGAAGGCCTTGGAGACATTTAATGGGCTCCCAGAGGTGAATTTATGGGATGACCCATGCGGCTGGACGTGGAATGTTTGCTATCTGCATTTTTTTTGGAATAGAGAAATCATTGTTATGCTAAATTCATTGCCATATTGAGAAAACTTTAAAGTGCTATAGAACTATGACTTCTTGTTATTCTGCTGTGAAATGCTAGTTGTTCCAAGTCATAAACTGGTTACAATATTTTGAGCTTTGGCGATAGTTTCCATAACAAGGCCAGAAGATCACATCTCCTTCATTGATTCACAAAACAAATGCTTGTTTTATTCCGTAAGTTAAAAAATAATTAAAACCTTTCAAATGCACCAGGTAATAGATTACTAAATTCTGTTCTCACTTAAAATGACATGAAAATTTTTTCATTATAATAGAATTATAGAATGTTCAATGAAAAAAATAGCCTAAAGATCCTTAAATGTAAGCTTCTTATTTAATAGATGAGGACATTTAGTCTAATGTGAGTTGATTGCTAGTTTTATATCACTCTCAGGTCTTCTGAGTAAAAATTTAAATGTCTTTACATCTCACAAGTTAAATAACA
The DNA here is from genome assembly GCA_028658325.1 of Potorous gilbertii. Lineage (NCBI taxonomy): Eukaryota > Metazoa > Chordata > Mammalia > Diprotodontia > Potoroidae > Potorous > Potorous gilbertii. The sequence continues at coordinate 8,412 of JAQQSK010007806.1, read as the reverse complement.
TGTGACTTACTTCCTGGGCTAAGGACTAGTATACAAGAAGTCACATCATTTTTTGAAATTTAAAATAAAAATACTTGGAGTAGAATAGAATATTTGAAACAAAATTATTTAGATTTGTCTCCTTAATAGGAGATGTTGGAAGGAAAAGGGAGAACCTGTGTCTGTCAATTAATTTGAGTAACGTTTAAACAACGAAGTCTAAAAGTGAGAGCCAGAGATAAAAATCCACTAAAGACTAATCAGGGATGCCACTAAGAAAAATAATACCCTTAGAAACTCAAAAATGCTAAGAATCCATTACAGCAAAGGTTGGATAGACCAGTGACCACATAATAAAATATGAAACTTCTCTATTTACATGCCATCAAGAACAAAGAAAAGGAGTCATGACTCAATCATCTTGCTCAAGGAATAGAATAGTGCAAAATGTAATGGATGTTAGAACATAGTTTTGTTCATACATGAAATTAATACAGTTCAGTTACCACTTGACCCCATGGATAGTAATCTTGATGGAGAAAATAGTTGACACGTGAGGTTATTATATGCCCTTGGAAATTGTTTTGATTCAAAATATAATCCATTTGGCATAAATCTAGATGTTGAGATATAAGAAATAAAAGAGCTTAAATGATGCAATATTATGTTCTCTAAGTCCCTGGATTGAAAAATGCTTTACAATACAAAAACTACCTTCTTAGAAATAAAGAATCTGACAGAATGGAGGTCAAAACATAATACCCTGAGCTAAAAGAAAAAGGATGTTTATTTCAGTGGAAAGAGTTTTTAATTTTAAAATATTCTTCCACTTCCTTCTGGAGACAATATTTTAAAGCACAAATTCAGTCTTCAAATATTAACTAATCATATCTTTAAATCCATATCAAATATACTAATTTTGAAAGAGGGAATAAGTAACATAGAAACCTAAAATTCTTATTTGGATAAATTCTATATGAAACGCAATAGTTGACGAATGCTACTGTGTTATAAAGATATTCTTTTTTCTTATACTGTTTATGAAAGGCAAATAGTTCTGTTTGTTTTATACATAGAGGAATTGGGTTATTTACAAGTGCTTTGTGCAATACACTAGTCAAACCTTGCTTTTCCTGGCAGCAGGGCTGTAAATATTTATGTGACTTTTATATACCCTTTGGGTCCACACCATTTGTATTAAGGTTTACAATAATCTTTTTGTAACACAATCCACAAAGAAAGCCATACACATACAAATACAGTATTTATAAGCTCTTTTTAAATATTGCATATGACATTTCCTTGCTTATGGAAAGGTAAAGAAATGAGTCAAAACTTCAAAGAATATGTTGCTTTCACATATGAGAAATATACAAATAAAGCGATTATTCCACCGATTCAATTTTTTATACAGCATTAATCTTTGAAATATCATCAGCCAGATTATACTCAGAGGTTGTCCACAGTTTCACTTTGGCTTTTGTTTTCTATTATAATGCTGGGGACAAATAGCAGACACTTATTAAGTACTTTTTGATTGTTTTATGCTATTTTTCAGATAATCAATAGAGGCTTTTATATTTGTTTTTGTAGACTGATTACTATTTGTATATAAATATTTATTTATGGGTATGGTCTACTCACATGTATATGTACTTAAGTTTAAGTACAAAATGGAATAAATGGTATACAGTGTTTTTCTGCATAATTCCATGATAAATTAACTTTACAGAAAGCTAGAAGTGACCTTCAATAATGCCATGTTTTGGAGGTTTTAACTTCTGAATGCTGGATGGTTCACTTCACTAGAAGTCCTTAAAAGGAGGCTAGATGGCCATTTTAAAGGAATTTTGTAAGGGTTAAGTTAGGGGAACTCAAGTTCCCTTCTAGTTCTATTCTAACTTTTCTCCTTGATTTTAATGCATCTTCTCTGGCCACTAATCTTTCATTTTTATTCCAACATTTGAGAGTCTAACAAATAATCATTAAATCAGAAAGTATTTATTAAATGTTCTTCACCATAAGGAAATCACATATATCAAGGCAGACAGCATACACATAAATAAACATGTATGGAATAAAAACAACTTTGTTCCCTCTTCCCCTCACTGCACTCCAAGGCAATAGTAGCTAAGGAAATTAGGAAAGATTTTATTTACCAGTTATCTCTTCAGCAAGGAAAGTTGAGAGGTAGAGGTAAGGTATGAGACCATTCTAGGCATGTTGATATCCTACTGTGAGGTTTAGAGATGAAAATTGTGATCAGTATAAAAGAAGTTGATCAAGTGTCTCCAAGCTAGTAATCATCTTGAGTTTATAGGGAATTGGGACTTTTGATTCAGAACCTTTGAAAGTCTTCACACCTGCATCATTTGAGTACTAACTTGACCATTGACATTGTGAAGGGGAAAAAGGATAAATTCAATGGTTGCTGCATTCCTAGGATGAAATAATTGTTGTGACAGTCTGGGGCCTCGAAATCACATATGGTCCTCTAGGTATTCAAGTGTGGCCCTTTGACTTAATCCACATATCACAGAACAAATCATTTCGTTAAGGGGCATGATCAGTTTCAGTGTCTTGTATGACTCCCAAAGTGATTTGGTTCATTTGTACTCTTGGGGGTATCTATTTCCTTGTGCTGGAATATAAAAGTAATCTGACAGGCTTGATCAGCCCCTTAAAATTCTTTCATTTTAGAGACATACAACCAGCAGCAGTTATTTGTGGAGCAAGTTTTTTTAAGTGGAATGAAGAGAACTCTGCTTAGTTACAGACTCTCCCCCTCACAAATCAGTGATGGCCTCTTTGGGAGGAGACACATATAGGAGTTATAGGTGCTCATCTATAGAGTCTGAAAGGGCAGTTAATGGACAAAGCTATTCCTCAACTTCTGCTCCCAAATCAAAGAAGGGAAATTTCCAAGTAAGTATGATCATGTAATACAGTCTTTAGCAAGAGAAGGGAAAGTTCTTATGCACTGCTGCCCTTGGAGATTGCTTCAAGAGCCAAGATATGGGATTTTAGAGGAAAAGGGGAGTTCCCGAATACTCTGACTCTTGGAAAAAGAGGATTATTTACATCACCTCCAATTATGGAGGTGTAGTAAGGAACTAAAACTATGTCATGCGTGAAGTAGATGATGTTCACAATTCTCCCTTCTATTGCAGTGAATTATTTGAACAGTATAGGTCATAGGTAATAGAGATTACTTATATAACACTTCTAAATATACTTGCATTCTAGAAAAGGTCTGACTTTAGTATGGGACCACATATCTCAAGAGACTATATAAGACCCTGTGAAAGAGAAAGAGTCATCAGAAAGGCCAAGGTGTTACTTTACTAGCAACAAAAGTAATTTTAGATATTTTATATCATTGGATGTCACTCAAACAAAAGGATGATTCTTTCTCCCTTGGGGAAAGGCAGAACCCCTCTGAGATGGAAGAAGAGTATATTTTTGATGATCTATGTAGGTTCTTTATGGGTTTTCTACATTTTAATGGATTCCTCTGGCTTCCTTGAATCTTGTGCATTTTCTTTGGAGTGAAATAAAAATTTTCCTTTTACTAGTATCAATTTTTGATCTTGGGTTCTCATACAGGAACTCAGGACTAACTCTGTTTCATTTATAGAAACTAAATGTAAGTAACACATATGCTATATTCAGAGATTCCCCAGAGTAAATTCTACATGAGGGCATGAAGAGGAAGAGAGAGATTGCCTTTGTGAGTCAATCTCTGATAGAAGACCCAGTCTTTATGATCTTAAAATCAGAAGGGGTCCTTAAAACAAAATTTATGTGGGAAATAGCAAAGTAGACTAATTTGACTAGAATCCCAATCTTTTTGTAAGATAAGGCATTTTACATTCATACACTGATTATATGATTCCTTGAATTTGAGAGGATCTTAATTTCTATGGAAATGAATTGAACTGTATGACCATGAGATGAATTAAGGAGTAGGTAAATGATCTAGCTTTGGAAAATTCATGATCTTCAGGATTACAAAAGCTTAATATTAGCTTAGTGGCATGGTAGATAGAATGTTATAGACAGATTGATAAATATAGTCAAGATGACCTGAGTTCTAATCCTACTTGATACACTTTCTCTGTGACTTAAGGAAAGTGATTTAACCTCTGTTTGTTGTATTTCTACTGACTTTATATAGAGAAATAATAGCTTCTACCTCTTAGGGTTGTTGTGAGGGAAAAAGACAATAAAGAGCTTTACAAACCTTAAAGTATTGTAAAAATGCTACCTATTGAGAGTGAACTTTGATTTCAACAGGTATAATCAGTATAGATTATATATATATATATATATATATATATATATGTGTGTGTGTGTGTGTGTGTGTGTATAAATATATATATATATATATATATATATATGTATATGTAAAATTCTCATCAACCCAATTTCTCAAGATGAAGAAACTGACTCAATGAGATTAAATAGGCATGCTAAAATTCTGACTGAAGTTCCCACTTATCAGGAGCATGAATTGGGTTAGGATTCAGATGTCCTAATTCTTGTTCCAGTCTTCTTTCTATTACACCATATTGGTGGTATGGAATGAAGAATAGTTAAAAACAAGGAGTCAGAGGGGAAAAAAGAAAGCTAAATATAAAACTGGGGCAACCAGATGGCATGGTGGATAGAGTGCCAGATACAGAGTCAGGAAGACCCAAGTTCAAATCTGGCTTCAGACACTTATTAACTGTGTGACGCTGGGCAAGTCACTTAGACCTTTTTGCTTCAGTTTTCTTATCTGTAAGGAGAAGGAAATGGTAACCAGTCTAGCATCTTTGCCAATAAACCCCAAATGGGCTCATGAAAAGTCAGACTCTACTGAAAGGACCGAACAAAAACAACAAATATAAAACTAAATGAGTAGTTTTCTCCAATTCACATATAACGCACTCTATGAATAGCTAATGAAACAAGCATCTAGGAATAGACTTCAGTTTTACACAAAGGAAGCCAAACCAAAAGAATGAATATTTGAGCCAAGAGCTTTGATGGTTTTGACAGAATTTCTGTTCTTCTCCCTAAACATCCCCTACCCTGCGAGAGACTGTTCACAGTGAGTCTTATTTCCACCTCAGAGATATTGCACTTCTTAATCAATACAAGAAAATATGAGGGTCTCAAGCAAGGAAAAAAAGTCAAGTTATGAACCACCTTCTGAAAGATCCTTGGAGCATAAGAACAAATTTAGAACCTTAGGATTCCCTTTTTATGTGAATTTACCAATTCTGATGTTACCAAGAACTACAATCACATATAGTTCTCCCCACCCTATCTCCTTTTGTATTTTATAGTAAGCATGTATGTACAGAAAGAAAAATATGGCCTAAATTTACAAATCTATGCCTTCTAAAGAGATTCATCATTCTTGTTCAAACAAAGCTGAGGAGTGCTTATTTCCAGAAATGTTTCTCTATTTCAGTATGAAGGGACAAAAGACATTTCTTTTCATTTTTTTGCTTCTGCCTCCATAAAGCCTTGACTAGTAAGAAACTAATTAACGCATTTGAAAGGCCCTTTGAAAATGACATAAACCCTTCTAAACCCAAGGCCTTTAAACCTAACTTTATCTCTATTTTTCTACACCACATTTCCACTTCAGCCAGACCTCTATTCACTGTTGCTCAAAGAAACATTGTCTTTTTTTCTGCTCCATCCTTGATTATATGAATGTCAAAGAAGAATAATAGGCATTCTAAAGTTCCTCTTTTTAAACAAAAGCATTATCATGTCTCCCTTGCCTGGCATGTATTCCTTACTCAACTTTCCCTCTTAGAATACCTTATTTCTTTCTACATTAATTTCAAAAGCCAGCACTCATGGTAATGCCCTCACCACCTCCCAGCTGCAAATGCCCCTCTTGAAGTTGTTTTTTTTTTAATTTATTTTGCAAATATTTTGGAATTAAACTTTATTGATTTTTTTTTTGTTCACCAGCATTTCTTCAGTAACTTTTTTCATTCCATTCCAGGAGTGCTGTACCGTATAATAAATACTATTTTTAAAGAAAACAATTACAAAAACAAAAATCAGGAAAATTGACTAATGCCTTTGTGTATGTAACTCAACCAATATAAGTTCCTTTGGTGTTTGGAATGTTTCCCTTCCACCTCTATGTGCCCAGTATCTGACATTGTTCCTGGCTTATGGTAGGCATTTAATAAATACTTGCTGATTGATTTATCTTAATCATCTGGGCTCAAAACCTTAGAGTCATCCTTGAATCCTCATTCACTCTGCCCTTCATAAATTCAATCTTGGTTCAGAATAATTCTCTACTCCATTTACTTTTAGTCTAGACCCTCATGAAGTCACACTTACATTATGTCCTTAGGATCCTAATTTATACTTTATTTCTTGCCTTTCCGTTTTACTGGAAATATGCCAAACTTAAAATCAGATGACCTGATTTTGAATTTGAACTCTACTACTTTCTGAATGAGATCTTAGGAAAGTCAAGTCACTTATTTGGGCTTCAGTTCCTTATCTCAGAAATGAAAGTTTGAATTAAAAGGCCTCTAATTTCTTTCACTGCCCGGTATCTGTGATCTTGTGATTTTTCTCTGGGCTTCAACAATAAAATGAAAGGGTTGTTTTAATTGTCCAATGATGCTCTTACAACTCTAAATTCATGCTGACCTATGATATTGCAATGCATTTTGTATATTGTACAGCAAGTTTAATCTGGAAATATTGCTTTAATTTTGTCGATCAACTCTAAAAGTCACACTTGCTCAGCAAGCCTTGCTCCTTGGACCTTTCTCTCCCTTTGATTGGAGAGGGTTGATCTTGGATATTAGAGAGCTTGTCCCAGATCCTCCACCTTTTAAAGAGGACTCCCTGGGAATTCCCTTTATCATTTCCCAGCTGGCTAACCTCTTAGATTTTGTGATTCCATTCATAATTGTGCAAGATGAAATCAACCTTGTAATTTACACCTCCCTCAGATCATGTCCCACCCTGGCTACAAGACTTCATCATGCCCTGTGGTAGCTACCTTTACACCAAATTTCAGTTCTTTTTATGTGAGCTCCTTGAGTCAAGGGATTCTCTATGTTTCCCCAGTGCTTAGTGTAGTGCCTGGCACATAGTAGGTACTTAATAAATATGTATTAACCCCTCTTTGACATATGTAACAAAATAATACAAACAAACAAACAAAAAACTACATTGGCTTCTCAAGATTAATTTTTAATTTAAAACTACTCCTTGACTAGAGATGTAAATATGTTCACAATATGGACCTGATATGTCTTAAAGTTTGACAGCAGAAATCCCTTGCAATCAGATAGGCATATTGCTGTTCTTTGAGCACATTATATATTTCTCATAGGAATAAGGACTGACTCTCTTCTTTTACTGATATGGAGCACTTCCAAATGGGAAAAAAATAACAAAATTTCCTCCATCAATTCAGTCAGGCAGGAACTTTGTAACTTAATTTTAGCAAGTTGCCTAACTAAAACACTGAGAGTTTGAGTTTCATATAGGACTTAAAGACTAGACACCATGACTTTAAGATAGACTTTCTTGTCATGCCCATTCTCCTATGCACTTTTAAATTATTTTTGTTACATTTTAAATTTCAAACTGTTTCCCTTCCTCCTTCACCCTGAGCAACAGGTCACCATTTAAAATACACACACATGCACACACTCCCTTCTTTCCTTCCTTCCTTCCTTCCTTCCTTCCTTCCTTCCTTCCTTCTTTCTTTCCTTTCTTCCTTTCTCTTTCTGTTCTTGTAGTCATTGTGTACATTGTGTTGTTAATTTAGCTTACTTCACTCTGTAGCAATTTATATGCCTCCCCATGTACCCCTGAATTCTTCATGTTCATCATTTCATCTGGCACCATAATATCCATTACATTAAGGTTCAGTTTTTGATCTTTTCCCCAAATAGTGGTCATATGCTTTTATTCCCATCTGTTCTTTTTCTTTTAATCAGAAAAGTGCTATTAAGAATATTTTGGAGGGGTGGAGCCAAGATGGCGGAGTGAGAGCAACAACTCACCTAAGCTCTCAGACAAACTCCTTCAGATACCTCTGAAAGGAGAATCTGACCAAATTTTGGAGGTGCAGAATCCAGTGGGAGACAGATTTGGAGCTCAGACTGCACTGGAAGGTGCATGGGCAGGATCTGTTCCATAGGGGTGAGCCCATAGCACATAGGGCAGCATGGCCAGCACATTAGAGTGGAAGGGGCCTGAGAAACCTGAGAATGGCAGACAGAACCAGAGGAGGGCACCAAGGGTGGGAGGCAAGCTGAACCGAGTCAGTGAGAGCCACGGAGTATCAGATACCAGCACAGCAGCTCTTGAGACCTTCAGCCCAAAGATTAAACTTTGGTAAGTCACCTACTTGAACTTCCGGGAGCCAGAATGGCAGAGTGATCA
>JAQQSK010007805.1:0-13806 GCA_028658325.1 Potorous gilbertii | reverse complement strand
AAAAAAAAACATGAAGTTTACTCTCATCACAGTTGACTAAAGAAAGGAATAAAATGCACACTCATTTTGGTATGAAAACCTATCTTACAATACAGGAAAGTGGGGGAGAAGGAGATCAGCAGGGTGGGGGGGATGATGGAAGGGAGGGCAATGGGAGGAGGGAGCAATATGAAGTCAACACTCTTGGGGAGGGACAGGATCAAAAGAGAGAATAGCAACAATGGGGGGCAGGATAAGATGGAGGGAAATATAGTTAGTCTTACACAACACGACTATTATGGAAGCCATTTGCAAAACTGTACAGATATGGCATATATTGAATTGCCTGCCCTCCCAAAGGGAATGGGTGGGGAGAGATGTATGGGGAGAAGTTGGAACTCAAAGTTTTAGGAACAACTGTTTAGTATTGTTCTTGCTACTAGGAAATAAGAAATACTGGTAATGGGGAATATAAAGTTATCTGGCCCTACAGGACAAAAGAGAAGATGTGGTAAGGGAAGGGAGGGATGATAGAAGAGAGGGCAGATTGGTGATATGGGTAATTAGAATGTTCAGTGTATTGGGGAGGTGGGAGGGGAAAAATGGGGAAAAAATTTTGAAACCCAGAATCTTGTGAAAATGAATGTAAAAAGTTAAATAAATAAATTTAAAAAAAAAAGAAAAAGTAAGTAGGTAAAAATTTTATTCAAATCACTTTTGGTGTGGTTATGCAATGAAGAGAAAGCATACTTTTCTTATGTATATTTTTCTTACAAAAATTGTACCCTCTATTAAAACAGTTGAACCTGTGACTGAAGCAGGAAAGTTGCTCACAGTCACCTACTGTATTAGGCATCTACTATGTGCCACGCACTGAGCTAAATGCTAGGGATACAAAGAAAGAGAAAAGATAGTCTCTGCTCTCAAGGAGTCCAACAAAAATTTAATTGGGCAGATAACATGTGAACAAGTATGTACAAATAAGATATATGTAGGATAAATGTGGGGGATAGGATAGTGTCAGAGAGATAGTTTTAAGATTAAAGAGTACTGGAAGGAGCTTCTTACAATAAGAGACATTGTTGAAAGAATCAATACTATAAAATTTGGTAACTTTTCCCACAGAGCCTTAACTGGTAGCAAACTATCATAATAACTTTTATTATTCACATGCTGAAATCAGAATATTCACCTTGCTTCTCCAGGTATGAATTTCAAATTTCTTTTGGAGTGTGAACACATCTAACTTCACCTTTTTTAAAATAAAAAAAGTCCCTTGTTTGTTAAAAACACTAGAAACATGACTGGTAGCAAAAATAAATTGAATTTGTAGACACAAAACTTCAGAACCATGGCAACAAAAGGTAAAGGGGGAAGATTTTTGTAAGAATGCAACCCCTCCCTCCCTATTCTACACCCATCTCCTTCCCTACCACCTCACTACCTTTTTTTCTGCCTTATTTTACTCTTCTAGTATAGTAGTTCAAAATCTTTCCACTCAAAACACCTTTAAAATCTGTTCCCCTTGAATAACCTAGGGATCTAGCAGTTTTTTTAGATCTGGGGTGATAGCATATTGGTAGGCAAGAAGCACAGGGTCTTCTCCCTATGTGGCTGTGATGCACTACTAAAATGTTACTGTTTTGTGGAACAATACTAGGACCACACTGTAAATACCATGAGATCAGGTACAATGATTTATCCAAACTTTGTATAATCACCAGTGCATGTGGTAGGTGCCTAATAGATACAGGTTCATTGAATAAATAAATGAATGGAAGGGAAATGAAGGAAATCTCCTTCTAATTTCCCATGGAGGGTTTGGCAAGTCCAAGCTTCGCTCAGGGCAGACCTCTCAGAAAGCTCTCTCCTAATAGCCCAAGGTGATGGCACTGGAAATCTCAGGACTAGAAAAGGTGGAGTGGAGTGGGATAGACTTGGGCGAACTGGAGTAGGGTGAAGTTGGCTTCGGGAGCAGCACTGCTGTTATGGAGAGGAGAGAGTTTTTCCATTGCCAAGAAGCTTCCCTAGTGCCCCTTTCATGTCTCTGTTCCTCAGGCTATAGATGAATGGGTTCATCATAGGTGTCACTACCATGTAGAGGACAGCAGCTGCACTTTTCCTTTGAACAGAGTAGCTAGATGATGGAAATAAATACACACCCATTAGGGAACCATAGAAAAGTAAGACAACAGTGAGGTGGGACCCACAGGTAGAGAAGGCTTTCCATCTTCCATCAGAAGAGAAACTAAGGATGGTAGAGGTGATTTGTGCATAGGAAAGGACAATGAGGGCAAGAGGAACAATGAGGAATACTGCTCCCAAGATGATTATCATCAATTCATTTATGTGGGTATCTGAGCATGCCAACTTTAGCAGGGGACTAATATCACAGAAGAAGTGGGGGATGGCATGATGGGTACAGAAGTCCAGGTGGGCCAGTAGAATGCTATGTGTCAGGGCAGGAATATTGGTCAGAGCCCAGCACATACTCAGCATCAGCACGCAATGCTGGGGGCTCATGACTGTGGCATAGTGAAGGGGACGACAGATAGCCACATAGCGGTCATAGGCCATTGCAGCCAGGAGGAGGTTGTCAAGACACCCAAATGCAAGAAGGAAATATAACTGGGTGATACACCCAACATAGGAGATGGTCTGATGCTGGGTCTCAATGTTTACCAGCATCTTAGGGATGGAAGCTGATGTAAAACAGATGTCTGCAAAGGACAGGTTGGCTAAGAAGAAATACATAGGACTTTGGAGGTGGGAGTCAGAGCTAATGGCTAATATGATGAGAAGGTTCCCCACCACAGTGATCAGGTACATGACCAGGAAAAGCCCAAAAAGCAGTCTCTGCTGATGTGGCCGTTCAGAGAGTCCCAAGAGGATAAATTCAGTGATGCTTGTTCTGTTTTCCTGTCCCATGTGTCTCCCATTGTCTGTGAAAATGAAAATACTCTATAAATCAATTCTTACTGAGTTCCCTATTTATAACTAGTCTTACGCTATGGTCTTCAGTTAAAAGAAGGAGGGTGTATGATCTCTGTCCTGGAGTGGATTTGAACCTTAGAGAAGTCGACACCAAGTGATGTGATCAGGGAAAAGCTGCTTCTCCTCTCTGACTCAGTCTCCTCATCTAACAAGTGGAACTGCAAATTTGTAATCTAAACTTCAAAGTTTTTGTGAGTAAAGCACTCTAGAAATGTGAGTTATTATTAAAAATACAGGAGCTGAAACTAATACACATGATTATATTTTTAAGACTATGAACAATTTAGGACTGTTTTTAAGCAAGTGCTAGGTTGCTTGGTACAGTCCAAATGGGGTTGCTCAGAGAAAGAAGAAATCAGTGAAATCTGGAAGAACAAGGGCTGGCTTTCAAGAGGAAGAAGTACTTGGACTGGGACCAAATGGTTGGAGAGTATTTAATTGACTAGCCTCACCAGGTCGGGAATGAGTGGATTACTATTTAGTTGGTAGAAATAGAGGCCATTCTCTGCCACTCCACTGCACTGTAGACAGTATGGTATTTAAGATTCAAGATCCTGATTGTGTGACCTTAGAAAAAATCATCTTACCTCTCTTGGCCTCAGTTTCCTCATTAATAAATTATTAATATCCTTGTTCTGCTCATTTAATGGGATTATTGTGATGAATTAGCGCACTATTCTCAGGTAGTTATTCTGGTCATAAAACCTGAGTGTAATCTATATTTGGACACTAAAATTATTACAAAAGTTTTGTTCTTTTGTTCAGGAGGAGAGATAGAAATTAAAATCTTATTGACTGGAAAAAGATTAATTTAAAAATAATTTTTAAAAAGGAAGTTAAAATATACTAGAAGTGTAGGTTAAACTTAAGTAAGCAATAACAGCTGAAAAAATCAGCTATATCTTCCATTCTAGCCTGCATGATTGTGTTTGTGTGCACACCCGCACATATATGTGTGTGTGTGTGTGTGTGTGTGTGTGTGTGTGTGTGTGTGTCCTGGGAATTCCAGTGAGGATGCCCTCACTGTTGGTGCTATAAAACAGGCAGATTTCAGTTTATTCCTCTTTTGAATCCCTTGGAGGTGGGAATTAATCACAAAATCCTGCAACTCTGATGCTAGAAAAAAATTTTGAGAGTATGTTATAGGAGAAAATTTCCCATCCTGAACTCCCCAAATATACTGCACTCTGGGCTGTGTTGAGGATCCATTTCCTTCTTGTACCTTGTAGCTCATGCTCAAAGCTACAGCGTTTTGGGGAGTCAAGGACCAGTAAAGGAGGCAGAAAAGGACATAGTGGGATTTCCGATAATTCCGATAAATACTCATTTAAAAATGAGTATGGTGCCACTCAAGGAATGATTAAATATTGGGGAAGAGCAAATGAGTAATGCATTTATCTACGTTATACATCTTCATTAACCACTTCCCCACTTATAGGTAAGGGCTATGTACCATGGGTTTCAGAACACTTGATTTCCAGTTCCATCTATGTTAGCTCAGTGACTTTTAGGCAAGTCACTTAATCTTTTAACCTATGTTTCCTAATCAGTATCATAAATGGGTTATACTAGATGACTTGGAAAGTCTCTTTCAATTGTAAAGGTCCATGGTCTCTGAATATTCTTTGTCCAAAGTAGGGTTGTAGTGAGTAATTAATATTTGTTCTGTACTTGTATTAAAGGTGTCCTTTGATTCTTCATTATGACATGTGAACTTGGACATTAGAAGGTTGTACCAGCAGGGAATAAACTCTGGGAGGACTTGGTCAAACTGGTGAAGCTTTGCATATAAATGCACCACTGAATGCTCTGTCTGTTGTTTGAGGGCCAGCCTCATCATGATGTGAGCTAGAGTATTATCACCAAAAGGATAAACAAAAGATGAAGAGTTGTGTTTTGATTTGTCTATAGCGGTTTATGAAAGCCTTCCACTAAGGGAGATGAAGATATAATCAGCATCAAGAGAAGGAATGCTCACAATGGGCAAATCACCGATTCATGGATTACTAAAGTATTGAAATAAGTATGAAATTATATATTCTGAAAGGATAGAAAATGGCAGAGTGGAAAGTTCATTGGACTAATAGTGAGAAGGCCAATCTGACTTTGAGTCCTGGCTCCCCCACTTATTGGTGATTCTAATCTCTGTTTGCCTGAGCTTATTCCTCTCTAGAATGAGGAAATGGAAAAAAATCTCTTCCAATTCCATAGGACTATGATTTTTTTTCTTCCAAACATATTTTAAGAGCAGGACAGCACATGTTAGGGGAGATCTATATATCCAGTAATGTTCCAGTAAATGTGTAACAACAACTTCCCTGAAAAAAAATGTACAGAAGACACATTTCTAAGTTTAATTTGTATTATTAATCCTTTCTCTATCACTTTTTGTCTAGATAATCAACAAAACAATAAATCAAGCCATAAAACATTTCTAAGGTGTAAATGCTCACACTGAAAATTTAAAAATTGGCTCTCACATACCTGTACAATCTGGCTCAATCACACCCTGGACTCCATCTATATCTGTCTATCTACCTTCCTTCCTTCCTTCCTTCCTTCCTTCCTTCCTTCCTTCCTTCCTTCCTTCCTTTCTTCCTTCCCTCCTTCCTTTCTTTTTTCTTCCTTTCTCCTTCTCTCTCTCTCTCTAAAGAGTTCTTGCTTTTTTTGTATCATGCCCCCCTTTGATAGTCTGCATAAACATATGGACCACTTCTAAGGATGATTTTTGTTACTTATATTCATAATAGGTCAGTGTCAAATTTCAAATAAAAGCTAGTGAAAATAATGATATAATTCCCTGCCCACCGTCCTCTTCACTCCACTATTTTATGATTCCTCTATTTTTGGTCCTGCTTTTTTCCTTTCTATTGACCTTCCCCTGATTTTTTCAACTTATCTCTTGACCAGTGATATGATGATCCCGTTACCTACCTTGGATTTCCATCTACTTTGAAGAGGAAAAGAAATAATCGCATGACATTAGACTAGCCAGAAGGAACTCATCACTAGAAGGAAACAAAGGGATTAAGGTCTTTAGAGCTCTTAGTCTCTAGTCTTTTCAGTGGTCTCTATGACCTAGTTACTACCACTACATTGAGTTGGATGACCTGAGAGACATTTCTCATAGTATCCTTAAGAAACTGCTTGTCTGAAGTTGTACTAATGGGAAGGAGAGATAGATATCTCATTGTGTAAATGAGCCTCTTTCCAATGCCCTTTCTCACCCCTTAACTATCTGGAGGGAAATAGGGATAAAAACCTGCATTTATCTTTGAACTTCCACTATTTTTCCTCCCTCCCCCATCCATTACCTGCTTGGTCTACATGAGCTCTCACAGAAGGGACTGCTTCAGTCACTTCCATATAGCTCCTCTAGATAATGGTAAACTCACAATGAAGATCCACAGAATCTCTTGTGTAGCCACAAGGGATATGGGTTGTGGGTGTGGAATATAGATACACAGGCTTCCTTTTGGAGCAGACCCTAGGTCACAGTGTAGTTCAAATTAGGAATGTCTCTCTGCATTATAATGTCTCCTTGGAGCACAATCCTCTAAACTCCTCATTAAGGACAAATAATAATTTTTCATCCTTAGCTTCAGCTAGCCCTGGGTGGATCCCAAGGGACTCCTAGGCAACTCAAGTGCAATCTTTCATCTGGTTCCCTTTTGAGGGGAGGCAAGGCTGGAGTGAAGTATTTTCTTGGGCTCCAGAGGAGCTCCTCTGTGACCTCTGTTCAAGCACAAGGGAAGGACCTCTCTGAGCTTTAATTTGCTCCTCTCTAAAATGACGAGATTGCATTAGATAATCTCTAACATTTCTTCCAACTTTATATCTTATACTTCTATGATATTGACATAAGTGACCTTGGCCAGTGGAGCTGTTTAGCAGCACAAAGGGAACAATGAGGGCAAGATCTCAACTACTTCATTATATAGAGATTTTATAATTCTTCATTTTAGGAGGAACAATGCCAAGCTGGAGTACGTTCAGTGGCAGGATACTAGGATTCTGGGGGACTAGAAACTAGGCTCTATAAAGAAACTTTGTATAGTACAAACTGATAAATCTGGAGTCAATGAAGCTGGGTTTAAATCTCATATCTATTACATATTGACTCTGTGTTTGTTTTCCTCATATTTAAAATGAAAATAAAAAATGAAAACAAAACACTGGATCTATATTGCTCCTTCCAAATCCGAAATCATATGCACTTCTCTGTGTGAGACTGGCCAAGTCAACTAAACTCCAAGTTTTCTCACCTGTGACATGAGAGGGTTGAATCTGATGGACTCTAATGTTCCTTTGAGGTCATTTTGTTATTTCCACTGTCTAATAATTGAGATTGTATAATCTGAAGAAGAAAAGACTTGAGCAGAGTCCAAGATTACTTCATTTAAGCATCAGTAAAACTAGGAGGTGAATGAAAGGTTAGATTCCTTCTTCTTGGCTCCTAAGGGTAGAACTAAGATCAAAAAGGGAAAGTTAAAGGGAATTACATTTGGGTTCAACATTAGGAATGATTTCCTAATAATAAGAATTGTTCAACATCAAATTGAGCCCTCTTTCCCCATCACTGGAAGTGTTCGAGTGTCTATTTCTCATGGATGTTCTATAGGAGATTTCTTTTTTAAGGCAAGGGTTGCACTAAATGACCTCTGAGGCCCGTTACAGTCTTGGAATTCTACCCTTATATGATATTAAAGAGAGTGGGAAATAGGGGGAGAACAGAGGCTACCACACTAGTGCTACATGATGGGGGAAGGAGTGGTTGGTTTGTTAATTGTTCTCCTTCATTCTCAAAGAGAACCAAAACAACATCACTATGCTAGAATGCAGTTTCACTGTGACTATGGCTGATCAGAGTAATACAAGCTTGGAACTCTCTACCACAGGTTGAGCATAAATAGTCCATGTGAAAATTTGGGATGATTCTCTAAATTTGTGCATCCTATATTTCCTTTAAACTTTACAATTCTGCTTTGCTCATAGAGCATAATACCTCTGATGCTGGCACGTGATGCTGTGTAGTCTTGTTCCAATCTTATGCCAAACAATTAATTCTGAAGTTCTAAAAAGACACAAGAGAACTTGAAAGTGTCCTGACCACCATGTGAATGCTTGCCCTTTGAGTGTTCTCCATAAAGCAGTCTTTTAGACAAATGTGCATTTGGCATTCAGAAAACATGACCAATCCATTGGAGTCATGCTCTCTAAAGCAGAGTTTGAATGCTTGGCAGTTTAGTTCAAGAAAGGACTTCAGTGTCTGTTATCTTATCCTGTGAGTTGATCTACAGAATCTTCCTAAGACAATTCAAATGAAAGCAATTCAGTTTCCTGGCATGGCATTGGTAGACTCTCCAGGTTTCACAGGCGTACTACAATGAGGTCAGCACAACGGCTTTGTAGACCTTCAGTTTGGTACTCAGTATAATATTTCTTCTCTCCCACAAATACAGAGCCTCCCAAACACTGAGCTAGCTCTGATAATGCCTATGTCAACCTCAGTATCAATGTGTACACCTCTGGAAAGTACACAACCAAGGGAAGTGAACTTACACACAGCATTCAAAACTTCTCCATTTGCTGTAACTGATGGTTCCATGTATGGATGGTGTGTTGTTGGCTGATGGAGCACCTATGTTTTCTTGGTGTTAATTGTTAGGCCCAAACTAGCAAAAGCAGCAGAAAATTGATTCTCTGATACTTTGTTTTATCTCAACTTCAGAGGCAAATAGAAAATCATACACCAATGCTCCCTCCACCTTGGTCTTGGCTTGTAGCCTTTTCAAGTTGAAGAATTTACCTCTGTCTGGGCAGCTGACCTTGATGCCATGTTCATCTTCATTGAAAGCATTTGACAACATGACTGAAAGCATCACGTTAAAATCATGAGAGCAAGTACTCATTCCTGTTTCACTCCATTGGTGACTGGGAAAGCACGAGAGCATTGTCCAGTATCTAGAACCTGGGCAAACATGCCATCATGAAATTGATGTACAATTCTGATGAACTTCTCTGGGCAGCCAAATTTTGACATAATTTTCCATAAACCCTCATAACTAGCAGTGTCAAAGGCTTTGGTCAGATCTACAAACATTGTGTGCAGACCTCTGCTCTGCTCTTAGCATTTCTCTTGGAGTTGTTGGGCAGCAAACACCATATCAACTGTTCCACATTGAAGCCACTATGGCTCTCAGGTAGATGACAATTTTCCAGGTGAAGGATTAGGTTACTAAGGAGGACTCTGGCAAGCATATTGCCAGCAATAACTAAGAGAGAGACAGTGTCCCACACACAGTGATTGTTGCAGGACAATCCATTCTCTTTACCTTTACAGAGATGGACAATGGAGGCAACCTTGAACTCCTAGGGGGTAACCTCCCTTGCAATATAATCTGGAAAATTTCAGTCAACTTTTTTTACGAGCAATGGTCCCCTTACCTTTTAAATCTCATCTGGAATAGAATCATCACTAGGTACTTTGCCTAATGGCCTTGAAAACCTCTTCTTCAATTGGAAATTCAACTAAGGAGGGATTGACTTCAATCTGAGGTAAATGGTCAGTGGCCTCAGCATTGATTGATGATGGTCTGTTGATAACACTATGGAATTGTTCAGCCCATATCTCCAGGATCTTGTTCTATCACTAATCAATGTGGTTCCATCAGCACTGAGTGTTTGTGATGCACCATAGGTTTTAGGTCCATAAATAACTTTCAGGGAATCATAAAAGCACTTTGGATTGTTACTATCAGCATAAAGCTGAATTTCATCTGCCTTCTTCCTGAGCAGGAATCTGGCATCTCTAAGCTTTTCTTGTATTTTGCTTTTGATGGATTTAAATGCTGGCTTTTTAGAGGTGGATGAATTATCCCACTTGTAAGTCCTGTGGAGTTCTCACTTTTCATTTAGCAGCTTCTGAATTTCCTCACCATTTTCATCAAACCAGTGTCTGCGAGTGTTCTGAACCAAAAGAGCAAATTCAGTGCTGTACATCAAATTTCTGAAAACTGTCCACTCCTTTTCTACTCCTCTGTTGCCAACTGTGTGTTGGCTCATCTTTCCCTCCAAGTTAGCAATAAATTGTTAACACTCAGAGAAGAGCTCTAATTTATTGACATTAATTCTTCTGGTAGTCATTTTGCCACGGGGGTGGCACTTTTGATGAATGCAAATATTTAGGTTGGAAAGGATAAGTCTATGATCAGTCCACACATTGCCTTTGTCTCTCTCACATCTTGTCTGTCTCTTCTCCTTACAATCACATAGTCTATTAGATGCCAATGTTTGCTGTGAGGATGCGTCCATGAAGTTTTGTTGCATTTAAGTAAGGGAAAATCAGTGTTGATGATGAGGTCATGTGATGCACCAGTCTTTGGGAGTAAATGACCATTGCTGTTCCTGTTTCCAGCTCTATTCCTCTCTAGGACTCCCTACAAAGTCTGGTAGTCTGAGCCTACTCTAGCATTACAGTCAACCAGAATTATGAGCTTGTCCTCTTATGGCACGTTGATGTTAAGGGTCTCTAGGTCTTCATAAAATTTTCCTTTGACCTCATCAGGGTTCATCATGGTGGAAGCATAGGCACTGATGATTATGGCATGGCATTTTCCTGCAAGCTGCAATAGCATTTTCATGAACCTGTCATTCACTTCTTTTGGCAGGCATACCAACTTGTTGACTAGATTAATTTTGATTGCAAAATCTATGCCAGCTTCATGGCACTCCCCTTCACTGTGACCACTCCAGAAAAATGTGTATCCAGCTCCAACTTCAATAAGTTTACTTTCATTTGCCAGCCTTGTTTCACTCATGGCTGCTATTTGGAAGAGATACCTGTTGAGGTCTTCTGTCTATGTATGTATGTGTGCATATACACATACATACATGTACATGTACATACCTACTCATATATAATATACACATGCACACATACCCATACACACCTTAATATATATATGTGTGTGTGTGTGTGTGTGTGTGTGTGTGTACATATGTATATGTATATTCCCTCTAACTACCCTAATACTGAAAAAGATCTTATGAGTTACAAATAACATCTTTTCATATAGGAATGTAAACAGTTCAACTTTAATGAGTTCCTAAAGGCTTCTCTTTCCTCTTTATATTTTCATGTTTTTCTTGATTCTTGTATTTGAAACTCAGATTTTCTATTCAGCTCTGCTCTTTTCAACAAGAAGGCTTAGACGTCCTCTATTTCACTGAAATTCCTTTTTTCCCCCTCAAGTATTATACTCATTTGTGCTGGGTAGGTGATTCTCTGTTTTAATCCTATCTCCTTTGATCTCTGGAATATCATATTCCAAGCCCTTCAATCCCTTAGTGCTAAATCCTGTGTTATCCTGATTCTATTTCCACAATACTTGAATTGTTTCTTTCTAGCTGTTTGTAATACTTTCTGCTTGACCAGGGAACTCTGGAATTTGGCTGTAATATTCCCAGGAATTTTCCTTTTGGAATCTCTTTTGGGAGGTGATCTGTGGATTCTGTCCCTTTTTATTTTACCTTCTAGGTCTCGAATATCAGGGCATTTCTCCTTGATAATTTCTTGGAAATGATATTGAGGCTCTTCTTTTGATCATTGTTTTCAGGTAGACCAACAATTTTTAAATTGTCTCTCCTGGATCTATTTTCCAGGTCAGTTGTTTTTCCAATGAGATACTTCTATTTTGTCATTCTTTTGGTTTTGTTTTGTGATTTCTTGGTTTCTCATAAAGTCATTAGCTTCCATCTGCTCCATTCTAATTTTTAAATAACTATTTTTTTCAGTGAGCTTTTGAACCTCCCTTTCCATTTGGCCAATTCTGCTTTTTAAAGCATTCTTATTCTCATTGACTTTTTGGACCTCTTTTGCCATTTGAGCTATTTTGTTTTTTAAAGGTTTTATTTTCTTCAACATTTTTTGGATCTCCTTTAGCAAGGTGTTGACTCGCTTTTCATGATTTTCTTGCATTGCTCTCATTTCTCTTCCCAATTTTTCCTCCACCTCTCTTACTTGATTTTCAAAATTCTTTTTGAGTTCTATCATGGTCTGACACTATTGTATATTTTTTTGGAGTTTTTGGATGTAGAAGACTTGACTTTTGTGTCTTCCACTGATGGTATGCTTTGTTCTTCCTCATCCAAAAGAATGGAAGAAAAATACCTTTTCACCAGGAAAGTAACCTTCTATAGTCTTATTTTTCCCCCCTGTTTTTTGGCATTTCCCCAGCCAGTTACTTGACTTTTGAGTCCTTTCTCAAGTGGAGGGTATACTCTAGGGACCTGTAAGTTCTCAGTTCCTTCAAGGTGACATATTCAAGGGAGATGAGTTTACTCCTCTCTTGGCCTGCATTCTGGTCTAGGAGCCATGAAAAGCAGTCTTTTCTGTCTAGGAACTGTGAGTAGAATTCCCTCTACAGAGTTATCACCAGCTCCACCACATCAGCACTCATCTTTACGCCAAGATTGCCAGTCAGAACTGAGACCCAGATCATCTGCTTGATTCCCCCAGGTTCTTTAGGCTGAGGGCTCCAAAAGTAGATGCTGCTGCCCTGGGGCCAGACTGCATTCCCTTCTCACACACATGAAAGAGTTTTCTTACTGACCTTTGAAGTTGTCTTTGGGATTTCTGGGTTGAGAAATCTGGGAACCGCAGCTGCTATCTATGATTCCATAACCTGAAGCCTGCTCCAGTCCTCTCTGTGCCATACCACTTAGTCAAGACTGAGCTGTGCTCTACTCTAAGATTCATAGTATAGACCTTTCCTGTTGGCCTTCTAGACTGTCTTGGGCCAGAAATCTCTTTCATTCTGTTGTTTTGTGGCTTCTGCTGCTCTAGAATTTGTTTAGAGTCATTTTTACAAGTATTTTATGGGGAGAGCTTCTACAGGTCCATCCTTCTACTCCACCATCTTGGCTCTGCTCCCTCAAGCAGACAATTTTTCGGGGACTTTTTCTATCTCCTTCCTCACACCAGGACATGAACACTACAGTCCTTAAAAAGGTTACTCAGACACCGAGGATTCTGCCATATCCCACTGTTCCTTTCACTGAGAACATGATGTATGACTTGGGCCACCTGTGTGCAGGATAATGACTACAGCTTCTAGTGTATCTGCACTTATTGCTTCATCACTTTCCTGTCACCACAGGAATTTGAGAGGTAAAATGGTATTGGTGATGCCTTTTCACTGGGGTACAATTTGGATTTAAGTGAGGCAGAGTTACACATAGTCATCAGCCTTACTCTCTTCTCCAGAGTCATCACAGTCAATGGACAAAATCAAGATGATTGGTGATGACTCAAGATGCAATGGTTGACCTTGGTATCTATCATGTCTAACCAAGCACTAAGCACTCCATAGCACCTGCTTCAGCTGCCTTCAAGGTTGTTGGAGCAAATTTCTCTCATCTGCCCATTCTACCATGGGAAGTCTTTATGTACCTGGGTTAAATACCCTCGTAACTCACCAATGGGTTTGAGACTCCTTGGTTATCCTCAAACTGGTTTAACCCATCTGCTGAAATATTTTACAGGGGTGAGATCACTGTGCATGCTCCAGCTTCTTGGAGCCACAGCTGAGAGTTAGGTAGAACAGATGAACCCAAAAAGTGGAAAGCATCCCTGGAAAGGACTCAGCAGCTCTCAGACCAGAGGTACTAGTCTTCCCTGAACATACTCTGTACCCCAACATACTGGCCATCACATATGAACCAAATACAGAGAAGGCCAATGATGGCAGGACAGTGGATGACCTTCAGCTTGTCCCTGGGCAATTGTTCAATACTCACTGTAGGTGTGCCAAGCTATCCCTTCTCTTCATG
>JAQQSK010007804.1:0-13807 GCA_028658325.1 Potorous gilbertii | reverse complement strand
GTCCTGTGTGATGGATGTTTCCCATCGGGCCTCCAGGTCATCCTGGGCTGGAAATCTCCTCCATTCTGTTGTTTAGTGACTTCTGCTGCTCTAGAATTTTGTTGAGAGTCTTTCTTTACAAGTATTTTATGGGCTGTGGAGGAAGAGCTTGTATATGTACATCTTTCTACTCTGCCATCTTGACTCCACCCCCACTCCCCTGATATTTCCAGATTTTAAAAGGTTTGAGATAGAGACATGCATTCAGCTAACTATGAATATTTTTCTTGGTGGGAAAGGAATAGAGAGGGTTTTCAGGCACAATAAATGGTATTTTAATTTTTTGTTTAGTGTTGCACAGTTCTAAATGTTTCAAAGTGCTTAACATTTTGCAAATACAGAGATATCGAGTTTTGGCCCTAACTGTTTTGATGGATAGGATGTCTACTTGTTATTTAATGTATTTTTCTATTGGCATTCTTTCTCCCTTTGATGGAAATCAAAGCGATGTTGTATCTACTTAAGTAGGAGGTAGTTTGAATTATGTGTGGATGAGTGAGAGTTTCCAATTATTTAGTGGCTCTGGAATTCATGAAATATAAGGTGTATTATCAAAGACCATCTAGAAATTAGGAGAACCAAATGATAAGGGACCATGACTTAGGAAAAAATTTCTTCGTTATACATGGAATTGACATAGGTTACAAGTAAATTGGTTTCAGGCAAATTAATAACCATATAATGAAACCCCAAATTCTATTGTAACTTCAAAGTATACCTGGTACAACTTGTATTTTGATATTCTATAGAAAATTAAATTTAAAGTTGTAAGGGGACTCAGGTGCAGTTATCTAGTCTAACACCCACATTATGCTGATGAGGAAAATGAACACCAAAGAAATGAGTGACTAGAGCGGACCACTAGGAATCAGTGAAAGAAAAGTTTTTTTTTTCTCTTAATAGTACTTTATCCCATCCACTCCACAAGTTGCATGTCAAGGCAATTTTTAGCATTCAATTTTACAAGATTTTGAGTTCCAATTTTTTTCTCTATCCCTTTCCAGCTTCCTAAAATGGTAAGCAGATTTATATAGTTTACATTTCTGCTATCATGTAAAACATATTTCTGTATTCATCATAGTTGTAAAAGAAGAAATAGATCAAAAGGAAATAAAATGAGAAAGGATAAAGTGGGAAAATGCTTTAAAATCTGCATTCAGAGTACATCAGTTCTTTATATGTGGATAACAAATTCCTTCATGAGTCCTTTGTATTTTCTTGGATCATTGTGTTGTGGAGAAGAGCTAAGTCATTCGTAGCTGATTAGTACAAAATGTTGCTGATACTGCGTGCAATGTTTTCTTGGTTCTGTTAATTTCACTTAGCATCAGTTCATAAATATCTTTCCATGTTTTCTTCTGAAATCTGCCTGCCATCATTTCTTATTGCACAATAGTATTCCATTACATTTGTATACCACAGCTTCTTTAGCCATTCCCTGATTAATGGGCATCCCCTCAGTTTCTGAAATTTTATGAACATGAAAGGGGCTGTTGTCAATACATGAGAACATTTAGGTCCATTGCTCTTTTTTATGATCTCCTTGGGATTCAGATGTAGTTATGTTATTTCTGAGTCAAAGAGTATGCACAGTTTAGTTGCCCTTTCGGAATAGTTCAAAATTGCTCTCCAGAATCATTCAATCAGTTCACAACTTCACCAACAATGCATTATTGTCCCAATTTTCCCAAATCCTCTTCAACATTTATAATTTTCCTTTTTTGTCATATTAAACAATTTGATTGTTCTAAGGTTTTATTTCAGAATGTTTTAATTTGTATTTCTCTCAGCAAAAGTGATTTAGAGCACTTCTTCATATGCTTGTATATCTTTGATTTCTTTATCTGAAAACTTTCTGTTTATATACTTTGGCAATTTATCAATTAGGCAATGACTTGCATCACTACAAATTTGACTAATTCCTCTGTATGTTTGAGAAATGAACTCTTTATCTGAGATACTTACTATTATAATTGTTCCTCAGATTTTAGTTTTCCTTGTAATCCAGGTTGCATCAATTTTGTTTGTAAAAAAGCCTTTTAATTTAATATAATAAAAATCATCTATTTAACAATTTTTAATGCTTCCTATCCTCATTTCCTCATGAATTTTGCCCTTCCTAGAGATCTGATGGGTAGATGATTCCTTGATCTTCTAATTTGCTTATCGTGTTACCCTTCTTATATAAATCATGCCTACCTTTTGACCTGATCTTTGTACCTGGTGTGAAATGTTGCTTTACACCAGGTTTGGTGGTCTAATGTTTTCCAGTTTTCCCAGAAGTTTTTGTGCAGTAATGAGTTTTTATACCAAAAGCTGGGGTCTTTTTTATTTACTCTGCTTTGTGCTTCTGTTTTATGGAAGAATTCATTCCATTCATGTTCACAATTGTGATTCCTACCCATGTATTTCCCTCCATCTTATTCTTCTTGTTTTTCCTCTCTCTACTGTCACCCTTTTCCTCTTTTCACCAGTATTTGCTTCTCTATCACCTTCCCTGATTTGCCCTCCCTCTGTCATTCAGTATCATCCCCTTTACTTAATCTCCTCTCCTCCTACTTTCTGTCAGATAAGATAGATTTCTATAGTCAACTAATTTTGCACATATTTTTTTCTTGGAATCAATACCAGTGAGAATAAACATCAAGCAATACTTTACTCACCCTCCCATTTTTCCCTCCACTGTAGTACATCCTTTGTACATTTTTATGTGAAATAAAATTTATCTCATTCTACTTCTCCCTTCCTTCTTTACCCATCATATTTTTCTTTCCATCCCATAATTTTTTATGTTATTCCCTCTAATTCCCTTTATACCTGTACCCTCTGTATATGTATATTCCTTCTAGGTGTACTATTAATGATACAATTTTTAAGAATTACAAATATCATCCTCCTCAGCTGTGATGTGAACAGTTTAGCTTTATTGAATCCCTTGTTTTCTTTCCCTTTTTGACCTGCTTATGTTTCTCTTGGGTCTTGATTTTGGAGGTCAAATCATTGTTTTTTCCTTGTCTTCTTCTTATGGAAGCTCAAAATCCTTATATTTCATTGAATGAACATTTTCTCCCCTGATGTTTTATTTCCTTTTGCCTGGTAAGTTATTTTTGGTTGTATTTCTAACTACTTTGACTTCCAGAATATCATGTTCTATGACCGCCAGTCCTTTAACGTTGAAGGCGTAAAGTGCTTTGTAAACCTGACTGTGACTCTATGATGCTAGAATTGTTTCTGGCCAGTTGTAGTATTTTTTTCTTTGATCTAATAGTTCTGAATTTTGGTGTAAGGCTCGTTGGAATTTTATTTTTGAATCTCTTTCCTGAAGTGAGTGATGGATTCTTTCAGTGCACATTTTGTCCTATAGTTTCAGGACACCAGGGCAGGTTTCCTTGATAATGCTTTGAACGATGCTATCCAGCTGTCCCTTTTAATTATGCATTTCAAATATTCCTATAATTTTGATATTGTCTCTCTTGGATCTATTTTCCAGGTCAGTTGTTTTCCCATGAGGTATTTTATATTTACTTCCATTTCTTTTATTCTTTTGATTTTGTTTGATTCTTGATGTCTTATAGAGTTTCCACTTGCCCAAGTCAAACTTTTAAGGTCTTGTTTTCCTCAATTAGTTTTTGTATTTTCTTTTCCCTTGGGTCAATTGTACTGTTTAAGGAGTTGTTTTTTCAGTGGATTTTTATGTCTCGTTTTCCATTTGGCTAATTCTACTTTTTAAGCAGTTTCCCAAGCTGTTAACTCTTTTTCATAATTCTCTTGCTTCACTCTCATTTCTTTTCCCCATTTTTCTTCCACCTCTCTCATATGATTTTTAAGCTCCTTTTTGAGCTCTTCCATAATTTCTTTCAGGTCTTGAGACCTTTCTCATTTTTATTTAGGATTTTCCCATACTGTTTTGACATTATTGTTCTCTTCTGAATTTTTCTATTTTTCTATTATTAGATTTTCTATTATGAGATTCTCTTTTATTGATATTTTTTCCTTATATTTTTGGGTTCTTTTTCCTTTCTTTTAAATTTGAACTTTGTTACCAAAGTTGAAGGAGTCCTGTCTCTGACCTCTTGTGTCAGGTGCTGCAGGTCCTGGTTGTTTAACTGGTGCTGCACTGATGTTGTCCTTAAGCCCATGGGGTACCCTCTTGTCTAGGAATGTGTGGGGTGGGGTGGGGTGCCTGTTGTTGCTGGAGACTGTAGGGGACTGATAGCTTTAATGTGTCAATTTTAGACTATAGGAAGTGCTACAGTGGACCACAATCATAAATAAATGAAATAATTGGCCCTGGTTTATTCAATATTTTTCTGAATGGGTTTAATAAACTTGCAAATGAAATACTTTTAACATTTACAAATAAAAATCTTTGGGAAGGATGGCTACCAGGTCAAAGGAACTTGGAAATTCTAGGCATTGGTCATATCTAATAAGATGGAAATTAGTTTTTATAAAATATTCTAGTAATTTTTTAATTGTAAAAGTTTAGAAAGGGTAAGATATGACTACATAAGTATTGAAAATCCCTCAATGCTTCTTCGAAAACATAGTCATGAAGACAGAATGACTACTTTTTGGAGGTTTGGTAGAGGAATTTCCCTTTCTGATAAGGATTATATATGATTCTATGAACTTTGCCTCTAGTTATGTTGAGGGGGGAAAGTCTGATGTGACATTCTTTAAGAATCCATACTAGGCAAGATGGCAGAGTAGAAAGACACACATATCTTAGCTCTTTCCCCACAGCCCAAAAAATACCTGCGAAGATAGACTCTCAACAAATTCTAAAGCAGCGGAAGCCACAAATGACAGAGTGGAGATTTCCAACCCAGGGTGACCTGGAAGCCTGACAGGAAAGGTGTGTTGCATTGGATGAAAAACAGAGCACAACCCATCCTTGACTGCCCAGCACAGGGAGGAGCAGGACAGGAGCAGGACTTGGGGGTGGAATCCCCAATAGCAGCAGAGGTTCTCAGATCCCACAAGCACCAAAGAAAACTTCAAAGGTCAGTGAGAAAGCTTTTTAACCTCCATTACAAGGGAGCAAGGTACTCCCCTAGACCCTGCCTAAGCTGGCAGGGAGGCAGCAGCAGACAGTTGGAGGGGCAGTGCAGTGGTCATGGTAGGCACCAGTCAGCATCCATTTTTGGAGGCCTCAGATTAAAACCCCTGGGGGAATTGAGCAGCTGATCTGAATCTCAGCCATGAGTATGGTCCTGGAGTAAAGAAGAGTACTGGCGTGGTTGAGCTGGAGGCCATTGAGGAGTAACTCCTCTCCCTTGATTGTGCCACCTTGGAGGAACAGATCTTACAGGTCCCTAGAATATATCCTACTCTTGATAAAGGACCCAAACATCAAGTAACTGGTTGGAAAAAAATTATCAAAAAAGAAAATAACTATAAGTATAGAAGACTGCTTTCTTGGTGAACAGATATTTTCTCCCATCCTTACAGATGAGGAAGAACAATGCTTACTGTCAAGGGAAGACATAAAAGTCAAGGTTACATCATCACAAACATTGAAAATAAATATGCAATGATCACAGAAGAGATCAAAAATGATTTTGAAAATCAATTTAGAGAGGTGGAGGAAAAACAGTGAAAAGAAATGAGAGAGATGCAAGAAAAGCATAAAAAGCAAGACAAGAGTTCGCTAAAGGAGACCCAAACAAATGTTGAAGAAAATAACACCTTTAAAAATAGGCTACATCAATTGGCAAAAGAGGTTCAAAAAGCCAATGAGGAGAAGAATGTTTAAAAAGCAGAATTAGCTAAATAGAAAAGAAGGTTCAGAAGTTCACTGAAGAAAATCGTTATTCAAAAATTAGAATGGAGCAGGTGAATACTTATGACTTTATGAGAAACCAAAACATTATGAAACAAAACCAAAAGAATGAAAAAAATGGAAGATAATGTGAAATATATCATTGGAAAAAACCTGATCTTAAAAACAGATCCAGGAGAGACAATTTAAAAATTATAGGACAATGGGCCTAGAAATCATCTTTCATGAAATTATCAAGGAAAGCTGCCCTGATATTCTTGAACCAGTTGGCAAGATAAATATTGAAAGAATCCACAGATAACTTCATGAAAGATATCCAAAAAAGAAACTCCTTGGAATATTGGAGCCAAATTCCAGAGTTCCAAGTTCTAGCAGAAAATAATGCAAGCAGCTAGAAAGAAACAATTTGAGTATTTTGGAAATGCAATCAGGATAACACAAGATCTAGCATCTTCTATATTTAAGGGATGAGTGGACTTGGAATATGATATTCCAGAAATCCAGAAGAACTAGGATTAAAACCAAGAATCACCTACCCAGCAAAATTGGGTATAACACATCAAGGGAAAAATCGTTATAAAATGAAATAGAGGACTTTCAAACATTCTTGTTGAAAAGACCAGAGCTGAAAAGAAAATTTAACTTTCAAACACAAGAATCAAGAGAAACATGAAAAGGCAAACAGGAAAGAGAAATCACAAGAAACTTACTAAAGTTGAACTGTTTACATTCCTACATGGAAAGATAATATTTGTAACTCTTGAAACTTTTCTCGGTATCTCAGTAGTTGGAAGGATTATAAACACACACACACACACACACACACACACACACACACACACATATATATATATATATATATATATATATATATATATATATATATATAGGGAGAGAGAGAGAGAGCGCACAGGGTGAGTTGATCCTATCTAAAAAAATAAAATCAAGTGGAGAAGGAGGAATATATTAGGAAGAGAAAGGGAGAAATGGAATGGGGCAGATTATCTCTCATAAAAGAGGCAATAGAAAGCTTTTTCAGTGGAGCAAAAAAAAGGGGGGAGTGAGAGGGAAAATGTGTAGCTTACTCTCCTCACATTTGGTTCAAGAAAGGACTAACATGCACACTCAATTTGGTATTAAAACCTATCTTATCCTACAGTAAAATAGGGTAGAAGGCGATAAGCAGTGGGGGTAGGCATATGATGGAAGGCAAAGCAAATGGGAGGAGGGAGCAATTAGAAGTAAACACTCTTGGGGAGGGACAAAGTCAAAAGAGAACAGAAGAAATGGGGGGCAGGATAGGATGAAGGGAAATATAGTTCGACATACACAACATGGCTATTATGGAAGTCATTTGCAAAATTACAAATATGTAGCCTATATTGAATTGCAAGCTTTCTCAGTGAGGATGGGTGGAGAGAGAGGAAGGAAGAGAAGTTGGAACTCAAAGTTTTAGGAACACATATTGATAATTGTTTTCACATACAACGGAGAAATAAGAAATACAAGTAACAGACTAGAGAAATTTGTCTTGCTCTACAGGGCAAGAGAGAAGATGGGGATAAGGGAAAGGAGGAGTGTTAGAAGAGAGAGCAGATTGGGAAGGGGCAATAAGAATGCTCAGTGTTTTGGAGTGGGGGAGGGGGAGAGATGAGGAGAAAATTTGGAACTCAAAATTTTGTGGAAATGAATGCTGGAAACTTAAAATAAATAAATAGACAGATAAACAAATGAAGAAATGAATGAATGGCTAAATAAATGAACAAAAGAATGAATGAATGAATAAGTGAAAGTTACAGAACATAATAATCAAAATAAAGAAACTCTCTCAGTTCTCTGTGGGAGGTTTAACTGATACAAAAAAAACAAAAAACCAAAAACAAAAAACCAAACAATCCATGCTAGGTTTCAGGGGAAATTAGTTCTATTTTTAAGTGTTTACTTAAATTTACAGACACACAAACACATACACATATGTTTGTGTGTATATGTGTGCATGTGTCTGCTTTTAGAATTATTCCAGGAATGAAGCTAAGCTTGTCACCCTAAAGTCCAAAGAATTCACATTCCTCTCTAAAATTCTTTGTCTCATTAACCATTCTCCTCGATTTTTCAAAGATTTCCTAACTGTCCTACAGCAATCACATTGGCCAATGCTGTCAGTACCTTGGTCGTGGTGCTATTGGCATAGTAGATTAAATTCACTTATGGAAGCCTAAGTTTTCTCTTACTCTTACTCTATCATCAATTGATTTGAATTCTAGCACCTCATTTTGTATAATTAAGTGGGGATTAGAATTTTTATCCTTTAAAGTCCCTTCTAACTCTAAATTTGTGATACAATGATCAATTTCTTGGTTAGAAATTGTGTTGTGACTTTCATTATTTGAAAAACTACTTTAATTCTGTCCCTCCACTTCTAATCTTAACATTACAGCTAATTTCACCTTAATATATTATCATGAATCTGCCTATATTTACCAAGTCATATATAAATTGGGCTACTCTTTAAGGCAATAAAGACTGAATCTTTTTCCCTTTTTCATCAAGGCTAATGATTCTGTAAGACTTCTGGATACACCGTATGCCATTTAACTATTATGATAGCCTTCTAATTTGCATCTCCCCTCTCTAATTCATTCTCCACAAAGCTGCCAAAATTACGTTCCTGCATCACAGATCTGACAATTATTACTCTACTATTCATCAAAGTTCTAGTGGCTTCTTACTATATCTAAGATCAAACACAGACCTCTCTCTTCCTCTCTCTGTCTCTTCCTCTTTCTCATCCTCTCCCTTTGTCCCTCTCCTTTCCCTCCATCTCTCCTCTTTCTCTGTCTCTCTCTGTCTGTCTCTCTGTCTGTCTCTGTATTTCTGTCTGTCTCTGTCTCTCTGTCTCTGTTTCTGTCTCTCTCTCTCTCTCTCTCTCTCTCTCTCTTTCTCTCACTTTCAAAATAGCTCCTTTCCTGATGGATTATACATTATTTCTAAGGACTGTATTGACTTGAAAAACTGTCCTTCTTAGTATGACTTAAACAATATATTTCACCTCTCATTTCTGTATCTTTCTTCAGCTGTTCCCCAACACATATATGGATATTCATCTATCTATCTATCTATCTACCTATCCATCTATCTATGTATCTATGTATCTATCTGTTTGTCTATCTGTCTATCTATCAATATTTCTGCATGTATGTATATATTTACTTACAGATGCCTATGCTGCTTTCCCCAATAAAAATGTCAAGTTCCAAAAGGAAATTTTGCTTCCTCTTGTATTCTAGCTCCTCATATGATATGCATAGTGGACACTAGATACTTGCTTGCTGAATCGTGAATTGTATGGAAAGCAATTCTTATATCAGGGGTGGAGAACCGGAGGCCTCAAGGTGACCCCTTGACTGAATCCAAACCTCACAGAACAAATTCTCTTAATAAAAGGATCTGTCCTGTGAAGTTTGAATTCAGTCTTGAGGTCATAGGATTGACTGAGCTTCTCTCCCAACTTCAGAGTTCTGGAAAATATCTTTGTTTTACCCTGAGTTCAACTTCATAGTCCTCTCAAACTACAAATTTCACAATACATCTTGAAAAGATCATCATTGTACATACTATACATTAAGAAAAAGTACAGTTCCAATAGACATTTAATCTTCTAAACATGGACAAGAATGGATGTCACCTAAATCTAAGTAGTCCCATAAATTTCAAAGAAACACATAACAGGGATTTGAGGAATATTCTCTTATAGTTGATGGAATCACTAGTCTCTGTCTTAGTGACTTATGCTTGATTGCACTTTATTATATCAGACTTTAGCCAGATGAAACCATATGTTGTGCATGAAACTTTATGGGCTTTATAATGTATTCTAGACTTCTTTGAACTAAAGAATTACATAACCAAAATGAGAGGGAAGTAAAATATCGAGTTTTTTCATTCACATGATGTCAGTTTTGTCAGAAATCTTGTTCTTACTGAATAGCTTTGGCTGTCAGCCAAATGGTCTCTTTGACAATGTAGCATGTAACTCTTGATTTACTGCCATACATATTTAAGGCTTTTTACTGTGCTGTTTCTTTTTAATCATGATATATGATCCCAGTTTCATTTCTTTCCCTAGGGGAAAAGGAAACCAATTCTATATACATGGTGAATAACATGGCAGTTATGATTAAGATGTCAAAAAAAAATAAAAACCCTTTAAGAGACAAGCCATTTTCTAGTTGAGTGCCATCTTGAAGTTTTAAAAATTATTAGCTAAAAGTTTAGAATTGAAGTCTAGTCCCAAGAAGTTTGATATTCAAAACAATAAAGAATATATAGAGAAATATCACACGGGGACAGAATTATTGACCGTGTATATATTTAAAAGAATATACTTTTTGAAGTTCTATAAAAAATTACACATGAAAAATTTATACCAATGAAAAATACTTATTTTTTAAACTTTTGGAAGAAAATTTAAACCTTAATTTCCCAAGGATGAATCCAACATAATATAGCATAATTTAGTTCCTAAAAAGCATAAATGTTTAAAGTATATAAAAATGATAAATTTATTTGGTACTTAAAATGGAGTTCGTATCATTGCAAGATATATAATTGTATGCCATTTCTCCCCATTAAGTGAGAGTAGGAGAGAGACCAAATAGACATTGATTTAAGGCAATGAGGCCATTTAGGACATTTCCATTGCTCAGTGGATAGAGCTCTGAGCCTAGAGTCAGAAAGACTCATCGCCCTGAATTCAAATTTGTTTTTAGACATTTGCTAGCTGTGTGATTTTGGGCAAGTCACTTAA
The DNA here is from genome assembly GCA_028658325.1 of Potorous gilbertii. NCBI lineage: Eukaryota > Metazoa > Chordata > Mammalia > Diprotodontia > Potoroidae > Potorous > Potorous gilbertii. The sequence goes on along the minus strand of JAQQSK010007804.1, from coordinate 3,176 downwards.
TGCTCTTTACCTTAGTTTCCTCATCTGTCAAATGAGTTGGAGAAGGAAAGAGTAAACCAGTCCAGTATCTGCCAAGAAAATTCCAAATGGGGTCATAGATAGTTGGACACAACTGATAAATGAATGAACAACAACATAATGAAGCTATTTGGTCAAACTAGGTAACAGAATGTCGGAATCTAAGTAGAAGAAGGGTTTTGATCTGCATAAGTTTCTTTAATAGAAGTCCCGATGGCATTGAAATTTTTGTTCTTATTCTTCTTTTCTCTCTCTTTCACATTCACACACACACCACATCACGTCATATAATCACACAGAATTCACAATACTTTGTAGTGTTTATATGGATTTTCTTTTCAAAGATGATGATGAGAAATAAAAAGCATAGAAAAAATGTTATGAAATGAAAGCTCTGGTATTATGTGTTTTTAATTTACCTGATCATACAATTGGACATGTTAAATAATACTTTTCTATCTATATTCAATTTTGTACAGTAATATCTATTTTTGTCTAAAAAAATGAAAGGAAATCATTAACCGATATATATGTTCTCATATGTGTATAATTTTCCCCCGACTTCACTGGTATACATACACATACACACATAGGGAGCGTGGTCCATGACATTTATTAGATGATTGCCCTAAGCAAGTTATTTAACTTATATTTGCCTAAAGAAATTATCTGGGATTCATATACTAATTCATAAATATGTTACTTATTTTTGAGGGAATTTGCAGAAATACAATTTGCATATATGCTGATCATTTTCATGCAAACACACATGGATGTGGTTGTATCTGTGTGTGTATGAGAAACTGTATGTGTATGAGTGTGTGAAAGAGTAAGACAATGTGAGATAATGTGAGTGAAAGTGAGAGAAAGAGAGTGAGAAAGTTACAGAGTGAGAGTGTGTAAAATTGAGAGAGAGGGAGGGAGAGAGAAGAGAAAGAGAGAGATTTTCACTATAAAAATATGAACTAATTGAGGGCAGAGTACATTTCCTTGTAACCTCTAATAGCATTTATCACAATCTTTTGATGAATGAATTTGGTCTTGATTCATTAGGGAGAAAAAAAGGTCATAGAGCAGAAATACTGCAGAGGATTTTTATAAAGTATTACATAATAGAAAAGAGTGAGCAAGACATAAAAAACTCTCCTTGGAATCATAAGGACCTGCCACATCTTAGCTGATTGATCATGGGCAGACCACTTAATCTTTCAGTGTCCCACTATAACTTTCTAAATCTTAAAAGTACAGAATATTACTCATTCAAAGAGTTTCAACCTTGCTTTTTCTACTAGTGCCATTCATTGAAGAAGTCATGAGTCTGAAAAAAAAGAAAAAAAAACCCAAAAATAATGTAATAGAGAGTAAGATATATATATGTGTGTGTGTGTGTGTGTGTATATGTATATGTATATGTATATATATACTCTTAAAATTATAAGTAATATAGTCAATTCATTCCCTAATAATTTGAAAGCATATTTTATAACTTAGTCTTTTGTATCTCAAAGATTATTTCCACTTTTCATGGTGAGAATTTCCATTCATTTATATGAAAAACTTGGCATTTCCCCAGCATTCCATATTTATTATGATCAAATATATTTTTCACATTACTTTAAAAAGTACCTAGGAATATTTAAAGGCCAAGAGCTAAAATGATAGAGTGAATCAGTGAACTAAGGAAGTATAAAATGTGAAGTAATACATTCATTTTGATTGTGGTAACCTACCCTAGAGATTTTGAGTAGCATGACTTTTGAAAGGGGAACTAATATTCAAGAACTTCAATTTCTTAAGAAAATGAGCTCAGTCCGTAAATTGTCATTAAGAATATCTGTAAAAATGATAAATTAAAATTCAGATATTTCTAAGGGAGAGATAACTAATCTTGATTCCAGATTACCAGTGCTGAAGAATATTACCCATCTCCTATGACAGATATGATACACTAAATATGAAGAACGAGACATACAACTTAGGACATGGACAATAGCATGGACTCTTATTTCAACTGACTATGCATATTTGTTTAAAATTGATTTTTTCCCCTTTTCTTTAGAGTGAGGAAAATGGGAAATGAAGAAAGAAGGTTTATTAATTAAAAAAATTGTAAATAACATTAATTTGTCTGCCATAAAAATATTATTAGTTCACACTATTCGAATCCATTAAAATCCACACATCTTTTTAAGACACACTGTTATCTAAGAATTCTGCCCTCATCCAAGCCTTGTGACATTGATTTTTTGAATCTAGAGAGATTCTCCATGGTGTTCCCCATTACTCTATTACCTGTTCTCTGGGAGTTGACATCCTTCCAACTTTTCTCTGGGTATCAGAATTCCTAGGTTGGATTATTGATTCAGGAAATATTGACTAAGAGAATAAAATCAACCTTGCGCTGCTAGATGGTGGGGACACTAAGATGAAAATGATATAGTCCTTACCCTTGGGAAGAAGATTCTTCTTGGCAGTACAACTGCTGTAACAAGGGGCGCTTGTTTCCAGCCACAGGTTTGTATTATTATTAACACAAGAATGTATTAACATTTTTTAAAATTTTTTTATTTTATTTTTATTTTTTTAATATAAATTTATTTATTGAACTTTTTACATTCATTTTCACAAGATTTTGGGTTACAAAATTTTCTCCCCATTTGTCCCCTTCCCCACCGAAGTACATTTAGCATTCTAATTTCCCCTATCACCAATCTGCCCTCTCTTCTATCATCCCTCCCTTCTCTTGTCCCCATCTTCTCTTTTGTCCTGTAGGGCCAGATTACTTTCTATTCCCCATTAACTGTATTTCTTATTTCCTAGTAGCAAGAACAATACTCAACAGTTGTTCCTAAAACTTTGAGTTCCAACTTCTCCCCATACCTCCCTCCCCACCCATTCCCTTTGGGAAGGCAGGCAATTCAATATAGGCTATATTTGTGTAGTTTTGCAAATGACTTCCATAATAGTCGTGTTGTGTAAGGCTAACTATATTTCCCTCCATCCTATCCTGCCCCCCATTGTTGCTATTGTCTTTTTTGATCCTGTCCCTCCCCGAGTGTTGACTTGAAGTTGCTCCCTCCTCCCATTGCCCTCCCTTGGATCATCCCCCCCAATCCTGCTTATCTCCTTCTCCCCCACTTTCCTGTATTGTAAGGTAG
>JAQQSK010007803.1:0-13807 GCA_028658325.1 Potorous gilbertii | reverse complement strand
CTCCATGTGTCTAACTTGATTTTCAAAATCCTTTTTGAGTCCTTCCAAGGCCTGAGCCCATTGGATATCTATTTCAGATGTTTGGGATACAAGGGAGACCTTGACTCTTATGTCTTTAACTGATAGTAAGCAGTTTTCTTCCTCGTCAGAGAGGAAGGGGGGAATCATCTGTTCCCCAAAAAAGTAACCTTGTAGGGTCTTATTTTTTTTCCCTTTTCTGGGCATTTCCCCAGCCAGTTACCTGCCTTCTGAGAGTGCTCTCCACTCCCACCTAGGTCTGCCTTGGGGTCTGAGATTCAAATGCTGCTCCCCAGCCTCAGGGCTTTCAGCAGCCAGCCAGCAGGCTGCTATTCAGGGTAGGATTAAATCAGGTTCTCAGGTGGGGGCAGGGCTGCCTCCCAGGCTCAGTTCCCTCAGGAGGTTTATGCAAAGACCTTCCATAATGGAGCTCCTGCTGACCTCCTGCCTGCTCCAGGAGCCTCTGGCCGCCCACTGTCTCTGCCACTCCCTCCCGTGGTGTCCCGAGTCATGGAGACACCCTGCTCCCCTCTCAGCCTGTCCAGATTTCTCTTTCACTGACCTGTGCGTCTGTGGGTGGAGGGACCTTCGCAGCCACTGGAGATTCGATCCCTGAAGCCTGCCTGGATCTGCTTGCTCCTCTCTGTGCCACGTGGCCAGGGCAGGGGAGGGCTCCACTCCCATCCAGGGTGCGATGGCCCTTTAGGATCAGTTTTTCAGGGCTCTCTGGAACAGAAATCTCCTTCACTGTGTTCCTGAGTGGCTTCCACTGTTCCAGAATTTTTCAGGAGTTCTTTTTAGAGGAAATCCATGGGCTGTGGATTTGGAGCTAGCATATGTGAGTCTTTCTACTCTGCCATCTTGGCTCTGCCCCCCTTTTTTTAAACATTTAGAGATATAAAACTTCCTCTCAGAGGTACTATTGCTGAAATGGACAGAGTAAGTAATTCACAGGCAAGAGTCAATTGGGAATTTCAAGAGCATCTTTATTAGCCAGACTGGAGGCTGCCTCATGAAAAACCCAGAGGAGGCAGCCAGAACTAATGTGGGTGTGTGCATTCTAAACATTTTGGCGCTTCTTGGTACAGCCTTGCAATTTCTACAAAAAACATTTCTCACAGAATAGTTCTGAGGGGGTGGCGAGGGCATCACTGCTAGGCAAGGGGGCGCAACAGAAAGTAGTTTCCAGGAAAGGGACCCAATCAGATAATGCTTGTCAGGAAAGGGGTGCCCAACAGAAAGTAGTTGCCTGACAAAGGGGGTCTAACAGACACAGTTCTGACAGGGGGGGCCCTGCAAGGGTGCCCAGCAGAAAATGGCTGTTAGTAACTCAACAGATATTTCAAAACCCAGGGGGAATAACGTTTTGACAGGGGCCCAAAAGAATGCTGCTGCTAGGCAAGGTTATCCAATCCTGCCCAGCAACCTAACAGATATCTCTCAACCTAGGGGACCCAGGGAGGAATAATGTCCACTTCATTGCTATATTCCATATACTTTGCTATGTTTTAGTATTTTTAAATTTTTTTGTTTAGCTATGTTTTGTCATCATTCTTTTGAATAAAATTATTGACTTTTCATGATGTGTTGTTTGATGCACCCATTCTTTGTGCTTAGATTATTAGTTTTCAATTAATTTTAGTCTATCTTTCCATGGTAATTATATATTATATATTTTTATTGCACCATGATCTGAAAATGGTTCATATAATATTTCTGTCTTTCTGCATTGCATTTTAAAATTCTGATGCTCTAATAAATGGTCATTTTTTTGTGTAATGCTGAGAAAATGGCATATTCCTTTCTATCTGCATTCAAATTTCTCCTGAGATCAACCATATCTAACGTTTTAAAAATTCTAATCATCTCCTTAACTTCTTTCTTGCTTATTTTGTGGTTATATTATCCAGTTCTGAGAAGAGGATATTTAGATTCCTCACTGGCATAATTTGTTTTCTATTTCTTCCTATAGCTCCTTTAACCTATGCTTTAAGGATTTCAATGCTGTACCACTTAGTGAATATATTTTTAGTAACGATATTACTTCATTGTGTATGGTACCTTTTAGCAGGATGAAGTTTCTTTCTTTAACTCTTTCAATTAGATGTATTTTTAATGCTTTTGCTTTGTGTGAGATCAGGATTTCTACCCCACTTTTTAAACTTTAGCTGAAGCATATTATATTCTGCTCCAGCCTTTCCCCCTTTCCCTATGGGTATTCCTCTGCTTCAAATATGTTTCTTATAAAAAAAATACACTTTATGGGATTATGATTCAAAATACACTCTGCTATCCACTTCTGCTTTATGGAGGATTGCTATAGTGTCTTTCTCTTGCCATCTTATCTCCCCCACTCTGTTTATGCTTTTCTCCTTTCTCCCTTTCCCTCTCACTATAGTTTTGTTTTTGACCATCACCTTCCCCGTCTGCACTCCCTTCTGTCCAACCCTTCCATTTTCTTCCCCATTACCCTTACTACTTCTTCCCTCCCTTTTTTCCACCCTTCCTTTTTCTTCCTGTTTCTTCTTCTGCTTCCTATAGGATAAATTATGTTTCTATACTTTACTGTTTATGTTGTTCCTTCTGTGAGCCCAGCCTAAAGAGAATAAGGTTCAAACAATGCTTATCTCTTTCTCTTCTTTCACTCTACTATAATAGCTTCATGTAGTATAATTTACCCTTGTCTGCCTCCTCCTTTTCTCCTCTCCCAGAACAATCCCTTTTTCACCACTTGGATTTTATTTTTTATTATCACATCAAAATCAGCTTATACTCACACCCTCTTTCTATGTATATTACTTTTAAATGTCTTAAAAATGATTGTTCTCAAGAGTTACAAATGTCATCCTGCCTTATAAATATGTAAACAGTTTGCTCTTATTAATAACATGTTGTTTTTCCCCTGTTTATGTTTCTGTGCCTCTTTTAAGTCTTATTCTTAAACATCAAATTTTCTGTTGACTCTGGTTTTTTCATCAGGAAGGTTTGAAAGTCCCCTATTTTTTTGAATGTCCATCTCCAACTTTGAAAGTTAACACTCAGTTTCACTGGGTAATTGATCCTTAGTTGTAATCAGAACTCTTTTGCCTTATGGAATATCATATTACATGCTCTCCAATATTTTAATGTAGAAGCTTCCAGGTTTTACATAATTCTATTGTTCTATGATATTTAAATTGTTTCTTTCTGACTACTTGCAGTATTTTTTCTTTGACCTGGGTAATTTTGGAATTTGGCTATAATATTCCTTGATATTTTCAGTTTGGAGTCTCTTTCTGAAGGTGATTGGTGGATTCTTTTCTTTTTTTATCAGTTACTATTTATTTAGTATTTAGGGTTAGTATGCCACTTGAGTAATTGGTTACATCATTGTACATATAGAGATCATTTAATATAATATGGAAATTTGCAACTATTGATATATATGTAGACAAAATCAGTCTTCTGGAAAGGTGCTACATGGGGCCATGATGTAGAGTCTTAATGGAAGGGAGAGAACATAGGTAATCAATAAATCCACAAAATATTTCTATTTAATGGTGTTTTTATCCAGGAATATTGACTTCTGGACCAGATCTGCCATAGAAAAGTCAGTGTCCCAGGAAGTGTAGCCCTTCGCTGTGATTGCATTTTCAGCCACCTGTTTATTAACATTTTTCCAATTATCTGAATCAGTATCAGTTCTCAAAGAAGGATAAAGATTCTTCAGAGAGATAACAGCAACATTAACACCACTCCACATGGAAATACTGGAGTCTTTAATGTTCCCCAAGGGCCCATCTATGACAACTTGAAAAATGAACACCAAATCTCTCCCTTATTAGATAATGGAAATGGGCAGAATTTAAAGACATTCACATTATGCTGGACCAAATTAAGATGACTTTCTCCCTCCTGTTGATATGCCCCAGCCATAACAACAATCATGTTTGAATTTGCAGTCACACTGTAGTCTTTGCCAGAAACAACCTTGAGTATTTTGAGAAAAAGGTTGTCATGTAGAAGATCCATCACCACTCCCTTTAGTTTGTCTTCTATTACATAAACTAGGGCAAGTTCATCAGCCAAATCCTTTATTAAGATGCTGATGGCGCATGCCATGCTAAATGCACCAACTCCCACAACAGTGATCTTATTGTAGGGAACCTGGTCTTCCTTTAGAACATTCACAATTGACTGATTCTTGATAGTAGTTGCTATTTTGTTAGAGTTCTGAGTTGGTGGATTCTTTTGATAACTATTTTATCTTCTGGTTCTAGGATTTCATGGCAGTTTTCCTTGGTGACTTCCTGGAAGATTGTCAAAGCTCTTATTTTCTTCCTCATGGTTTGCAGACCAATAATTTTTTAATTGTCTCTCCTGGATCTATTTTTCAGGTCAATTGTTTTACCATTAAGGTATTTTACGTTTTCTTCTATTTTTTTTCATTCTTTTGTTTTGTTTGGTTGATTTTTGATATCTTATAGAGTCATTAGCTTTCACCTGCCCAATTATAATTTTTAACAAATTGTTTTCTTTGATTAGATTTTGTACCTCCTTTTCCATTTGGCCCATTTTCCTTTTCAAGTACTTGTTTCAAGAACAAGTACTGTTCAAGAACAACAGTCAATTGTTGTCCTTCTTGCATAACTCTTATTTTTTCCCCATGTTTTCTTCTGCTTCTTTTGTCTGAGTTTTAAAATCTTCTTGAGCTCTCCTAAGAGGGTTTTCTGGGCCTGAGATCAGTTCATATTCCCCTTTGAGATTTCAGGTGTGGGTATATTGACAGTGTTATCTTCTTCTGGATCTATGTCTCAATCTTTCTTGTCACCATAATAAGAATCTCTGGTCTTTGTCTATTTCTACTTTTGGTTCATGGTGTTTGCCTGTTTCCTGGATTTTGGAATTGAGCTCTCTTGCTGGAGAACAAGGGACACTCCTTCTTGTTCTGGGAACCCAGGACCTGCTCAGTGGGTCTGGCAGCTCAGCTGGGACTGAAATTGGATCAGTGACACTGGAGCTCTGGGGGTGGAGGTGGGAAGTCTGGTCCCTAGAGGATACCTGCTTACCTGGGCTTCTTTTAAAGCATTTGAACGTTTGGCTGCTGGAGGATCTGTGCATTCTAGAGTTATGCTTCTAAGTTGTCCTGAAGCACCAGATTTGACTGTTGGAGAATGCCAGGGTACATGGTGGTTTTCTTAGTTGGTGTCTACCACTTTGCCTGTACTGAGACATTTGATGTGTGTGGGGGTCCTGATGTTGGTGCTAGCCTGCTCCACTACCCTGGGGCTCAGGATATCACCTTGGTTTGCTGAAGTGGGGTTGCTGGGATTTTTTTCTTTCTGTATTGCTCCCCCTCCTCCAGAGTGACAAGTGCCTTTCCCATTAATCCTCCAAACTTCCTGGCCTACAAGACTGCTGTGCTCTATCTTTCTGTTGGCTCAACTGTTCCAGGGTTTTTCCTGGGATGAAATTTTCTGGGCTTTCAGAAGTCAAAAAGGGAGGGTGAGAGTGACTTATTTCTTACTCTGCCATCTTGGCTCACATAAGTCAAATCCCCCTTGCTCTTTTTTGTGGGTGTCCCAGGAGATTCTCTCTTGGGAATTTTCTTCTCCCTTTATACTAGTTCACTTGGTGATCTTATAAACTCACTTTGATTTATTTACTATCTATATGCATATAATTTTCAAATCCACCTATCCTTCCCTTACCTTTTTGCTGACCTCCAGTCTTACATGTCTAATTCTCTCACCCTCTTCCCCCACCCCCATTTTCAATCTATTGCCAAGGCCCATAAACTTTACCACTGCAACATCTATCAAATATGCATTTTTTTCACTGCTGACACTTCCATAGCTCTGGTACAAGCTCTCAACATTTCATGCCCAGCTTAATGCCAATATCCTGCTATTTTGTTGGTCTGCTTCAATATTATGCTACTTCATCTTCCATTCAGCCAATAAAGCAATTGAGGGACACAAAGGAAGGAATTCTGTTTCCAGAGTTAAAACTCCTCCCAGCCTTAAATGATAGCAGTTAATCAGAGTTGCCATCTAGTATGGTGAGGTAAAAGGTCAGACACTTGTGCACAGGCTTGAAGAGCTGTTTGAGGTGAAGTCTATCAGAGAGGAGAATATGAAGTCATGTGGCCAATAGATGGTGTGGAGGGAAGTCCAAAATTTGGAACAGTATAAAAGGCTTGCATTGGTTTGAATAAACTGTAGTCTTCCTGTAGCCTTACTTGGGAGCTACCAGTTTGTTCAGGTGAAATGAATGTAAAAATTAATAAAAGCTTTCCTGATTTCACAAATATTGTTCTTTCTTTAAAGTGAGGACATTTCTCACAGTTAGGGGGGCTTGTTGTTTGGGCTCATTCTCACCATTGGGGCCACATTGTTGGATCTCTAGCATCAGAAGAAAGAAACCTACCCTACTGTGGTGGACTGGCAGCACACCCATTTGTTTTCAATGACCCATAACTCCACAGGCAATTTTCCCCTCTTCTAACTGCTAACTTCTCTGGGACTGTTTGGAATCATTGTGAATCCAGGAACACAGGTAAAACAATAGATTGAATGACCAGCAACTGCAGGAAAATGTTGGGGGCTAAGTACTGCTTTGTCTGTCTCAGGATCCTAGGTGGATAAGTGAGGTTTGTCTAGGGTCAGAAGTCAGCTCTCTTCTTTGTAGGACCAGCCCGGTCCAGGGTGAGGGCCTTCAGAGGGAGGTTTTAGCATATGCATCACCAGTCCTTTGGGGATCTTCAGAGTGTAAGTCCTAAGATGGGAAGTGAGTGCTCTTAAGCTAATGGTACCAGGAAGGGGATAAAGAAACCCTCTGAGTATTCCTTCAGAAGACCATTTGAAGAAATGCCGGCTATATTCCTTCCTACCTGCTCCTGGAAGAGAACAGAGAGGAATAGGGTGGAAGATGGAGAATCTAGATTCTTAGAAGGAAAATTGGCTAGAAATCAGTCAGAGTAAATTATAGCTCTGACTATAATTCAGAATTCAGAAAGTGCTCTATCAGAATTAAGCAGAAAAAGATATTGCTATTTGACATTTATGATTGTAAAGTGCTTGATCTAATATAATTGTTACACAGTTTTTAATTCAGTTTTGATTGGTCTGAATTCAAATTCGAAATTGTTGTGCACTCTCTAATGCTTTGTTAACTCTCTTGTCTACGTGTGCTTGTGAAGTGTTTCTTGTTTGTAAGGTTGTAAATTAAGCCAATTAGCAAGGAATGCCTTCTTCTTTATCTTCTTCTTCTTCTCTTGCCCCCTGCCCCCAAGCAGTTTCAGAGGAGTGAGTGGGGCAGCAGAGGGAGACAGAGAAAGAGAGAAGCATATTTTGCTGTTTGGCTTGATCTGGTTGTGGGAATGGTGTTAATAGAGAGTTTGAAAACTTTTTTAAAGAAAAAAAATCTTTTTTCTATGTTCTAAATTCTGGTCAAGTTTTTAATGTGAAAAGAAAGATAAAGGAACTAGGGAAATCTTTTTCCATCAGATAGGGGAGGATCAGACCAATCTGGTATTTGGCCACTTCCTCCCTCACCTAAAGGAAAGGTTTTTCTGTAATGGGAATTAGCAAGTAAAAGAAAAATCTCAGGCAGGCAGACTGGAGAGAAACGTTGAGTTTTGATTTGAGATCTAAAAGCTAAAATCTGTATTTTATGTTCTAATTAAATTAATATATCTGATACCAGACAATGCGAGTAAAATTACAAAAATAATAAGGGTTTTTTTCTGTCTTTTAAGGTACTTCATTCAGGGTTTTTCTATCATAGCCTTATATATGATTCACTTTACAATTTCAGGGATTTCTTTTAGATTCTTGTTAAGCATTACCTCTCTCCAGATTTTGAAAGATGAAGACAAGGAGGGTGAGTACTTAGGCAGTCAATCATTGAATCTTTATTTTTGGAAATTATGGAGGCTCCTGGTGGGCGAGACTGGAAACACCCTGTCAGTGTTAAATTAAATTCATTAGGTCTCTTCTTGGACTAGAGGGAGAGGAAAAAGGTTATTCAGAGCTGAGAATTGTCACTACATGTTCCTTCAAGGGAATATGTGAAGGTGTGGATAATGTTTTCTTTTAAGTACCAAGAATATTTGACTTAAAAGAAAAAAAGGGGGAGGGGTTTAAAATGTTTACCATTAATGTTTATAAATCTGTATTTGATATGACTCAAATCAAAATTTGTCCTGAAAGACTGAGGAGTAGCATTTGAAAGTGCTCTTTCTATCAGAATTAAGCAGAAAAAGATATTACTATTTGACATTTATGATTGTAAAGTGCTTGACACAAAGATGGGCATATGTTAGATACAATATTAATCTAATATAATTGTTACACAGTTTTTAAATTTAAATTTTGTTATATATTGATTGGCATTTTAAAGGGATGTGATACAAATTTGACAATTTGAAACTTATATTTGCTTATAAGAAGGGATAATGCTGATGTTTGTTATATAATGCTAGATTTTCCATTTGAAATCTTGGCTTAAAAGTATTTAATTCTTGAAGTATCTCATTCTTCCAGAATCAGTATAATTAGGGAAGAATAAACAAGCTTGTGAAACAAGGACATAAATCCATCAGTCTGTAAGGTTAGCCATTAACCTCTTTGCTTTGTTTAATCTGCAATGGAATTCCAGTACAGAGAGTTATGTTAACAAAAAAGTAATAACTTATGAGCTACCTTGTCTTATGGTTAAAATGTAAAGAAAGGCTGGATAATCTGACTAATGAAATCAAGAGTTTTAGAAAGATAAATAAAGGTCTGATTGAAAATATGGAAGGCAGCTAAGAAGGTTTGGGAACAAATGGGGAATATTCAAACCCCTCCTGTCTCTAAATGGTTGCTCAGGAGACCTTTGTGTTAGTATCAGATGGCTTAAATATGGTTAGAAAGTGTGAGGAAGTATTTTAAGAGGAAAGAAAAATTATGTAACTTGATTGAGTCAATCAAATTTGAGATGATCCTGGTATCTGAAGGATATCAACCAATATTTATTTGCTGTTTAAGACTGTGGGAGTGTAATTTACCATTATTTTAAGCTCTGACTAAAGGAGTAGTTGTCTAAGCTATCATAAAGCCAATTGACATGAACTGCAGGCTGAAAACTGCTAAAGGTGAATGGGGAGAAACTCTGGGTGGAGTTTTAAAGACGACTTTGGACACAGTCTAGGTAGGATCTTCCTAACTCTATTTCCCAATTTTTTCATTTCCTTTCTGAAAAAAGGAAAATTGCCACCTTAATTACTCCTAAACCCTGCTCTCAGCACCTAGTGACCACATGATTGACTGTCAGATCCTGACTCGTTCCTGGAATCCAGCAAAGTTAAGGGAGTTCTTACCTTCTGTTAAGATATATGACATTGTCCCATTTTTGTCTTTTGTAGCAATTTTTTATAATCAAGAAGTTACATTAAATGATTACCAGGTGATAGTGTTTGTCCATGTGTTGGTGAGGAGATGAATTTCTGTGGAAGGTAATGTGGAAATACATTCACCTGATAATGGACAACGGATAATAGGTTGCTTCAAGTTTTAAATATGTAATAAGGTGTATTCTTGAAAAAGCAATTCAGGCCTGCATCCATTAGATCTGCAGCTATTTTTGGTATTCCTAGCTGTTAGAGGCTTTATGCTGCTAAAACATTACCCCCTCCACAAAAAAAAAAAAGAAAAGATTGAAGTCTCTTCTTAAAGAAACTTTGTATCAGACCCATTTTCCTCCCCACTTAGAGACATCACTATCAATTTAGCACAGCCTTGGTGGTGTGTAAAGGTAGAGTAGCTATGGCTTAGCTTGGGGTACTAGAGATCATCTTTGATGGAAGAGATTAAAAAGTAACATGTATCAGTATTGTGTTTTAAAATGATCCAGACATCCTTCATGCACGCACAAGTAGGCACTAGCCACAGTCCCTCTAAGTACAAGTCCTCAATGCATATGGGCCTCCACATCTTTCCTGACCAGAGGAACCACTTTCCCTTTGCCCACCTCCATCATGTAAATTAAAGTGTAAATGAAAGTGTCTTTGTTTCACACACTTATTAAGCTATAAATAGAAGCTGAATTCAGCTGCTGAAAACCAATACATTTTAGTCAATAAGGTGATTCTTAGCAATGGTGTCCTCTGGTAAGGCACTGTTGTCAATTAAGTTCAAGAGGGTTTTGTGATTAATTGTAAACTTTTAAAGAGAGGGAAATACTCTTTTTCTATGAAGAAATGCTTTGTAAAATCTTTTGAATGATTTTTGGAAGACGTACTAAATTTATATTTGTAAGCTAATTTGTTATAATTTGAGATTTTATATGGTTGGAAGATAAGGGATAAAATAAGGGAGATTAGGAATCCAAGGAGAGAGGCCTTATGGAAGAGAAATTTTATTTAGAAAATCCAATATTCCCCATATTTTTATTATGAAAAGTCTTTACAATCTCCTCATCTCACTCAATCCCTCCTCTTCCCTATCATCTGAAGACTTTTCACACAACTACTAATAAAGATTATCTGTTAATTGATCTCCTTCACTTTTCATGCTCTCATGCCGCTCCTTCTCCTTCATGCTTTTATAGGAGACCAAATTTGGACAAAAAATGTAGGCAGTCTCTAAAATTAAATACAATCCTCACATTCTTTCCCCTGTACATTCTTCCCTTCACCTATCCCCCTTTATATGAATATAGGAAGAGAGAGCAAAGTTCTCTCAAATACATTGACAAATTACAAGGGGACTATCCCCATGTTATAAGTACAGATACAGAGATTTAAAATACAAAGGTAGATCAATGAATTATCCATTCAGAGGTTCCATTTCATCTGAGAACGGACATCATCTGATGCATTTTTCTGATCTAGATGCCCCTTCAGACCTTCTTCAACACAGCATCTCTGCATCTTCTTCCCTTTATCTTCTTGTAGAAATCCAGATGTCCACTCTCCTACAAAACTGACCTTAACACCATTTTAGATGGCCATTCTTAAGCTTTATATACTAATCACTCTACAAAATCAAAATTGAAACTTTGGCCAATTGTCATGTTTAATAAATCCACATTAGAACCCAGTATTTACATCTTACATTCAGGTCTTTTAAAACATTTACAGCATAGGCCACAAACTATTTGTCTTCTAACCAAATAAGACAAAATAATGGTTAACTATGTATGCCAACCTCACAAGCCTTATTAACACCATTACTAGAAATTAAAAGACCTAATTTATTGTTGTTGTTCTAAAGTCCTAAGCGTGATAACTTAATTTTTAGACTTAATCTCAGATGTTCCCCTACCAACAATCTGTTATTTAATGAATCTGATATTAAATTTACAAAACTTTTGACTATAGGAAATTGCCACTAAGAGTAGGGACATTGCAGGGAAACAATGTCTCCCTAACTTTATGTCAATTCCAGGCAGGAGCAAACTGTCAGCTGGCATTTGGTCAGGCTTAAAATCCACCAGGTGTCAGAGGGGGAATTGAGTCAGGGCAATCCTCCCTCAGCCCAGGCTGAATAGCTGCTCTCCCAACTTTACCATAAGATCACCTTTTGCAGTTCATACCAGCATCTCACAGGTTTACTGACATCATGGTTCAGAGGCTAAGACTGCCTTTCTTGCTATCCATATCTGGAGTTAGACTCAAAGAACAATCAGTTAATAGTCCCATAAAATCTTAGAATAAGAAGTTTCAATAATCAATTTTCAGACATGACTATAATTTCACATTGGCTATGGAATATCTTTTGAAGCAAGTCTTAAGTGACTTCCATGCCTTTCTACACCTATTCTTGTTCCTTATAGATTTACATCTGCTTCCCAAGCTTCTCTATACCTTTAAAACACTGCTCAGTCTAAGAGAATAAGCTACACAAATGACAAATTCAAACACTAATTTCAACTTACGTTCATGAAATGAATTCGAATCAAAACAGAAACATTTAACTTTTCCATAAATGCCAAATTTTGCCAGAGGTTACCTGCCTTCAAGAAATTTAAACTAAAATTGTTTTCCCTAAACTAAAAATGTCTCTGATTTTAATCTCAGTGATTAATTCAGTCAATTGTTTTAATGCTAATTGCCTTATATCACTTTGTAACATATAAAATCCTTATTCCAAATTGATACCTTTGTCCATTACCCCCCAAAAGTTACAGTCCCATTTGTCTAAAAGGGCCCTGGAAAACCTCACCTTGTGCCACCTGTACTAACTCTCTAGAGGCCCACAGAGGCATATTATTATGCCCTGTTAATCCAATTCTCCAAGTTACTGGCCACTCCCTTCAAGACCATGTTGGAAACCCTGGACTCCTTCCTCAGTCCCTCTATCACTATGGGGAACTGAGCCAAGAAGGATCCCATCCCAGGCTGAGGACTCAATTGTCCCCTGAGGCTTATACGATAGATAATAAATTTCACTAAAACCTAGTCACCAGAATTTATCACCTAAACAAATTCCTAGTTTAGGAAATCCTTATACAAACAATTTACACTTCACATAGAGATTACAACTTTAACAAAGTGAAGGGCCACACCTCTTAGACTCTTCATATTTTAGAGGCATCTAGATGCGGCTGCGGCCACTCCTTTCCTTCACAATAAGAAATAGTAAACATCTCTCCTCTGAGTATCTCCAGTTCAAATTAGATCTTAAGAAATCCTTCTGTAATGACTGGACTTCCAAATAAAAGGGGGGGATGGGACCAGGAAGCTCTCCTAAAATTTTCCTGGAAACTACCTGGAAACCATAAAATTCCTGGTCTCCCTTCTTATAACAGATTAGCTTGCAAATATAAATTTGATAGGTAAACCTTTCAAAAATCATACAAAAAGATTTTATAAGGCATTTCTTAATACAACAAATGTTTTCCTCTTTTTAAGAACAGTTTACAATTTATCACAAAACCGTCATGAACCTAACTGACAAAAATTACAAGACCTAAAACCCAACGCCTTTTCACATTTAGCCATAAGCTTTCTTTTAAATACTTTTGGAAATGCTTTATTCAAAGCAAAAACTAATTTTAGTTGAAACTTCTTCCTTAACAGAAATGAACTTGTTAATCTACTTGATATATCCATAGATGGAACAGGCTTAAGAATCACAAACCAATTCATTAGTAATTTAACAATGCAATTTCTAAATGCCAAATAGCAGTTATCTTTCTACTTGATCCTGATAGGAGGAATATTTTCAGATGTTACTTATTATTCCTTCAGGGCATATTTTAACTTGAAACCATATCAAACCTAGATTTATAAAAACATTTTATACTCTACTCCCTTAAAGAGCTAAAGAGCCCTCCATCTCCCTCCCTTCCCAAGTCCAGCAGACCACCTCTCAGGGTCTCATTCCAACCTTTAAATCATATGGGAGGGGGGGTAACTTTCCCTTTGTCCACGTAGTCCAAGCACATGAATAGAGTTAATACTTCTGAAAGAAATCTCATCAAAATTCTAAAGTGTATTTGCAGTTTTTACACACATCAAATATATTTATTCAATTTAAACATAAATTACAAATTGTCCCAGCCCGCGGGACAAGAATGGGGACCTGGAGGACGAAAAGAGGGGCAGGGGACAGGAGACGCGGAGAATGGAGACAAGACAGGCTTTCTGATCAAGTCTCATTTATTGAAGGGCAGAGCAGCAGTAATTATAGTCGGACTAGAGGAGGGGATTTCCAGAGGGCAGAAGCAAAGAGGGGCAATAAAGATTGAGATAACTGAGGAAAGATTTAAGATAACCAAGGAATGTTCCTAATCCTGGGTGGCATGTCGCAAGCCTGGATGT